>JH814868.1:11751-50954 GCA_000296255.1 Omphalotus olearius VT 653.13
TCTACTTTGACGGTACCCGCCGAGTCATAGCTAGAGGTGCTCCCAGGTGAGATCTTTCTTAGCCTTGTGTTCCCTCGGCTCAACAATTTCATTTAGATTCTCGTCCTGCTTCCCGTGTTTTGCATCGCTCGTAGTAGATTATTCGTGCTGTATCTATATTTCATTGAAGTGCCTCTTTCTGGATGTTGGGCTTGCTGGTGGTGTTTCCGACCCACGGAACGAGAAATCCGCCGTCACGATGGTATGTACGCTTGCTAACAATCTAATTCCTCTCAAACTTGCGCATCTGGATCTGATGGTGTGTACGCTGGGACAGTAGAGCCTCGCAAAAGTACTGCATAAGGTGCTTGATTCCGGGGTCGTGTTAGGTTTTTGAGACGTTTGCTCCCTTGTGCTTTGCGACGAAGTCGCACGATGTCGCCCCCTCGCTCGAGCCGACTGCTGCGCTGAAAATGGTTTGGTGCCGATGATGCTGCCTCTGGGCTATAGCTCTCTCCTGATCAGGCGTTAAGATCCTCGAGTCCAGAACTTCAACATGAGGGAAACAGTCTTGCTCTATTCGAGTGTTTAAGACGTTTTCGCTTTGGGAAGACTAGTTCATGGTGATACATTCTCCTGATATTGTCATTTCCACATGTAGTATCCGACATGGGGAGATAGATTTATAAATTGATAGAGCTTCTTGTTTCTTGTCGAAAATACGATATATACCGTATGTTCTTTGGCAACGACATGCTTTCAGGACAATGTTTGACATCGATTATCGCGGTTCATCGATGCCCTTGATGGACGGCCCACCCTAAAGTAACTCGTGACGCGACTGACAGTGACTCCAAAATTTTTATCGCTACAGTTTAAACTTTCTCTCTTCTCCCATCCTCACAAAATGTCTGTTGGCACTCTCTACACTGTCCCTCAGCAGGCCAAGGGCAAAATTGTATGTCAATAATTCGCCTTTACAGATATTCTTTATGCTTTGTCTTATGCGATCGATAACTCAGATCAGGGCAGCAGCCGCCTTCGGTGGTGTAGCTCTTGACCCTACCCCAAGTGACTACGTTCATTTTGATACAAACAAGAAGCCTGAATATCTTGCCAAATTCCCGCATGGAAAGATCCCCTCTCTGGAGGGGAAGAACGGATTCAAGCTTTTTGAGGGCGTTCCTATTGCACGATATGGTGAGTCATCGGCTTCGAGATCGGTTTTTCAATCGCACAATCGTGTCCTGTGATGAGATATACATCTTTTTCAGTTATCCCTGTCTTAATTCTATGTCGAGATCTGTTGAAAATCTGATTTTTTTTATCCCAATCTGCATAACTTGCTCTTGATCCTTGAACTTACTTCCTGATGCTTAGTTGCTGGACTTGCCCCGAACTCTGGTCTTTTGGGAAGCAGCCCGGAGGAGACTGCTCTTGTAGACCAGTGGACTCACCTTGCTGAGAACGAGATCGATGTCCACACGGACCTCATACGGCAATTAACCGCTGGTGCCCTTCCATACAATAAACCCGTACGCCCTCCTTCGCTTCTCACCTCGTACACGGTACTCATCTTGTTCAGGCCCACACTACCCTTCTCGAGCGTCAAGCACGTACACTCGGAACTTTCGACAAACATCTCACCGAAAATACCTTCCTCGTTGGCGAACGCATCACCCTCGCTGACCTCGTTCTAGCCGCTTTCATCCAGCGTGGTGTCAGCCTCACCATCGACGCCTCAGTCCGCGCAAAGTTCCCACAAGTCATTCGTCACCTCGAGACTATCGCTAACCAGCCGAAAGTCAAGGAGATCTACGGCGCAATCGACTATGTTGAGAAGGGCGTGCAGTTTGTACCTCCTGCAAAGGAGAAGAAGGAGAAGGAGCCCAAGGCCCCGGCTGCTCCCAAGGAGAAAAAGCCTAAAGCCAAGGAAGACGATGAGGAGGAGGAGCCTCTCGTCCCTGAAGAGCCCAAGGTCAAAAACCCTCTCGACGACCTTCCCAAATCCACCTTCAACCTCGAGGACTGGAAACGGGCGTACTCCAACCTTGATACCCGGGGTGCCGGCGGTGCCATCGAGTGGTTCTACAAGAAGTATGTGTACTTCACAACCTCTGACTCCATCCCGAGTCGATTAACGAATTGCGTTTGTATGTCAGCTTCGACGCAGAAGGGTTCTCCGTCTGGAGAGTAGACTTCAAGTACAACACCGAGCTCACGCAGACTTTCATGTCCTCGAACCAGATCGGGGGATTCTTCAACCGTCTGGAGGCTTCCCGTAAATATCTTTTTGGCTCCGTCGGTGTGCTTGGCAAGTCCAACGACTCGGTCATCTCTGGTACCCTCGTCACTCGTGGGCAGGAAATCGAGCCTGTCGTGAACGTTGCGCCTGATTGGGAATCGTACTCGTATTCCAAGATTGACCTTTCCGATGCTGCTCAGAAGGAGTTCTTCGAGGGCGCCCTGGCTTGGGATCTGAAGGTCGATGGGAAGGAGTGGGCTGATGGAAAGAACGTGAGTTCACGCTTTCATGTACTTGTTGATGGCACGAGGCTGATTCTTTCTTTCCCCTTGCAGTTCAAATAACCGACGTCTCCGATACACCTCGTTTGTTTCCCTGACCGTTCTTTTCTCACTTGTTAGAATCTCCATTTCATATTGTTTTTCATATCCTGGCTCTAGCGACGTGGCAAATTCTCGTACAGGCCTGCTCGCGTTTGTTTATACTGTGCTTACTCCGGTGGTATTGTTGTTTGAATAAAATAAAAGAGAAGTGCAAAAAAACTTTTTTTACCCAGGCGCAGGCAGGGCTGACAAGTCTAACGGTCCCAGGGAGGCTTTCAAAAAATGTACAGTATATTCTGGGATATGAAACGGGTTGTAGAGCAACATGAGACCGGTGAATTTAATGCAGATTTGATGCAAAGCGTATAATAAACGAGGTCCCTTGGGTACGAGACTACAGAAAATACAAACGCAATATACATTCTTCATACACAATTCCCATCTGCATCACATGTTCAAAATTCAGCTGTCTATCAGAAAAAAATATCAGTACTTCGTTCACACAATGTATCTCGAAAAGTGCAAGGACAAGATCAGAGATGTTACGAAAGTCTCGACATAGATGTTAAGACAGGGATAACTGAAAAATTGAATTCTCATCATGAAAGTGGATGGTGGCATAGGACCGTAGCGAAGTTGCATTGGGGAACAAACTGATTAATGATGACAATGTGCTCACCGTGAATATATGTAGAGGTTGCAAATAATGGTTGCTCACTCAGCAGACTGGCAGTGCTCCCAGAATGCTCCCAGGCTATTAGCAGGTGGGGTCATCAATAGGGTGTCAACAATAGGGCCTCTCCGGGCAACGACAGCTGGGGAAAGGCGACAACAACATAGTTCACTGTGAAGTTAAAGGAACACCGTTAGCAATCGCAGTCATACGCGACCGTCAACCAAGCACCAAACATTGCAAGGGAAGAAACATTTCAGATAATGCCATGTTTTCGACCTGAAGATTAAGACAGGGATAACTGAAAAAATGGATCTCATCGTAGAGTGTCCGACACAAAAAACGAAGTAGGAAATTTGGAAGCAGCTCGAGAGAAAAATGGGCAGCTCACAGGTGGTGGTGAGAAGAAATGCTGTGATCCGAGACTGAGACTCGAGCAACGGTATTCCAGCGAATCGCTTTATACTAGCGGGACTGTTTTAAAATCAGAATTCTTTTTCCTGGAACGACTCTCCTGACCGACTCACAGTGTATTATTTTACCCATGACTTACCCCAGACTATTCCTTGTGTTTTCATTGAGGTGGGAAGCGCATTGCTATGAAAAAGATGCAAATTGCATGGAATATGACTCTGAGAGACTCGAAGTAATGGCTAAGGAGAGAAAGTTACTGATAGAGGAAGTCGTCTGATGGTCTGACCGTCCAGTCAGGCAGTTGAGGGCAGGTCAACCGGCATGCTCGGCCCAGTGCTATCATTTCAATCGGAGTTCCAAAGCTCTATTGACTAATCAAAGTCCAGATCGGATCCTTAGACGGAGATCTTTGGACATTCACAGTGCACACAGCGAAGTGTCGCTTCAAGCTTCAAGTGCGGGTCCGAAGTGTTATAGTGGCCAATCATGTAAGTATGTACTTTGCAAGATGCCGGCACCTGAAGCGCAGCGCGAATGGCACCGCTAGTTTCGAGTTTTTCCCCTTCAACCAGTGCACTCAGATTATGGATTATGTCCCGGACTCGGACAATGACCTGACATGAGATGTAGCTCACCTGTCGATTTGAGTGGAGACTACTTACTCAGGCTAGTGTTTCGCAGGCCAGAAAACGGTATATCAGACTCTGATAGATTTCCGCTGCGAAGATACAAGTACACTGCGCTCAGTTTGAAAACCGAGGCAGCAATTCCTTTTTCCGTCGAAATCTGCTCTCATACTCTACATAGCCAACCTCATTCCTCTTCGCGTTTGTGGTAAGTCATCTTGTCCCCATGCTTTGATTCAACTTACATTATATCAGTGGTTGGTCTGACCTGGGGTTTACACGACTACTGTGAGTGCTACACAATTCTGGTCCAATATCACGCACGATTAAAAACTTGCATCAGTTGTTACGCTTGAAGACGAGGTGAGGAGCTCCTGGTACATCAGCGAAACCTGTATTGCCTATAGGCGGCAACGGGGACTATGTGCACTATGAGCCTCTATGCGGTACTGTCCAGTGCACATAGCGCCCATAGTCAATACAGGTTTTGCTGATGTATACTAGAATTGATACTAAATCTAGGCTGGTGTTCCTGTTTAGATTCGGTACATATGGGTTAGTTCACATGCTCGGAACCATTTCATCTTGCCAAATAACAACTTTCGAAATCCAGCCGCAAACTATGAACCTCTCAAAATTCATGTTTTTCTGGGTGTGCAAATCTTATTGTCCATTTCGCCAATTAATCCTAATGAATGCAATAATGACAGATACGATACTACACTTTAACACTCTTACTGTTTGACGTGATTCAAATACACACCTTCGCAATACCTGGTGTTACGTCTGATGATGTGTGAGTAAACAATTGATTTTACCATGTCGTGCATATTCTTATCTTCTAGTGAAGTTGTGTGGCGATGGACTCCATAATTCGAGTCGTAGGAGCCCTCAGCTTGTGGTCTGTCGAAATCATCGTGCAACTTCGAGTCTATGTGCTTTTCAACGGGTGACTTTTGAGAATTCTCAGTGATCAAACTTTAATGACTCGGAACGTTTAACAGGTGGCGTTCATGAATGTGGTCCTATTCTTGGGGTCTATTGCGGGTTTCTTGTGGATATTGATACATAATGCCCAAAGAAAACGAGCCGTGATTGCCAGTGCTGAACAGCTTCCGCTGCCAGGGTGCCCGTCTATTCATTCTGGCATAGATGGGCGCAGTGGGTTCCCGGTGTGTTGTATCATTTGTAGATGTCGCGAGAGTTATCACTTAATGGCGTATGCTTTCAGCCACGATATACGAAGGGATCCTGTTTGGATATAATCTGTACAAGACTACCGAAAGGGCAACAGTGAGACTCAAAAGTCGCAACGCACACTCTCTGTACTCATTGATACTTCGTGATAATCTATTCTGTTTCTTCGGGTAAGTATCAACTTCCAAACTTCTGCATAGTCAACTGACTTTCTTGCCTTGTGTTTCAAGTGTTGCGTGTCTTCTAATATTCAATAACTTGATGGTAGTGGTATGTTCAACTGTCGGTAGCAATTTTATATCACCTTCTGACACGGCCCGTACAGGGAGTAACTCACATCCCGTGGTTTAGCTATGGGTACGATTCCCTCATTTGGCGACTTAATCTTCGCCCTAATGATTCACTTGTACATGGACTTTCCATACCCAAACCATTTCACGCCGCAGTGGGAATACTGACGACTCGCATGTTGCTCAATATTCGCAAGGCTGCGGCGAAGACGCAAATTGTCAGCGGTAGTGCAGGATCGACGCTTGGGTCGAGCTCCACATCCGGGGAGATGTCCATTGGGACATGGAAAGCGGCTTCTAGGGCAATGCCTTCGATGTTCAACGCAATGAGCTACGACACCAGAACTCTATCTTGCCTGAAGGCATCCAACCGCAAGTACAACATGATGCAACTCTGACTGCTACATTGCAGACATCCCCGTTCCCTAAACTCGAACCGCGAAAGTGTATCGGTAGAGGTTTGAGACAGATGCTGGGTTTGTATTGATCAGTTGCGTAGATATGACATGATAACTTGTGAATTGTTACAATATTCTAATGCCAATAGATATGTGTGTAGTAATGAACGAGAGACGATTAGTACTTGAAATGCCTCAAATATTTCTGACACGCTCATGGGGTTCTTGCCACGGAACTTCGAGTTTTGCAAAGATCTCCTCCTCCGTCTCAGATGCAATCAAATTTCCTATGGCTCGAGTGAGCGAGCATTATCTTGTGTAGGCAGCGGCACTCTTACCCGTGTTCAGTTTTACTGTCCGGTTGCTGGGATCGCGAACGACGCCTTCGAAAAGGCCCCTCTGATTCAGAGAGTAACCCTTTTTGTTCGCTTTCAAGCGCATGGAACGATTGAACTGTGCGAATGAGAATAATAAACATTAACACAACACAGGAGCCGACAAGCGACGCAGAACTTACGATATCGTCCCCCTGATTTGGAAAGTGGGATTGAGGTAAGCAAGTATACTGAACCGTAGATAGTGATAGAAACATTACTGTATAATACAGCAAAGCACCTCCCTTCGACTTCCATGGCACTGTCAGGAAATCGATCCTTCTTCTCCGGGAACCTTCTTGCGAAAGACGACAGAGGCCACGGTATATCGCCTCCAAGTCATTCACATCCTCTGGGACCGCCAGATCCTCGGTGATTATACCGGCCTCATGAAGCTTCTGGAGTAGCCGACGTAGTACACCTAAAAGAGCGTTTTCAGACTCAAACCAAAAACCTATATAGATATACCGGCCTTTGTGGGTTATACCATCGTCAGGACAGCGAGTGATCAAGATATCGATGTCACCGCAGTCTGCCTTTCCCCTAGTGTCGATGGAAATAAGCAATATATGGCAATCAAGAAAGGCTGACAACTGGCCTCCGATAACTTCCCATAATTTCTATGAAAAGTTTTGGGTCAATGGACAGAGCTGCACAAGAAGTGAAGTGAGCATCAGCAAGAAACATAGGAAAGAAGGCTCCTATACCAATGGGCTTGATCAGTTCAAATAATGCTCGTGCTTCTTGCCGAGGCATACGGTCGTTTATGTCTTCAATAACTTCAGCATTAGGTTGGATTTCATGAAGAAAAGGGTTTTACCATCATAATATTTGAGGCCGATTTCCTGGGCTGCCGTTAACTTGACACCGCCCTTGCCGGTCCATAGATCATCAAGGGTCCTACAACCATTCATGTACCATTTCATAGCGACGTTGCGGCCTATGCAAATGCGTAGGAAGTTGAGCAAGTCGGACACTGCGAGAATGCAGAACGTACCAACACCGTAAATGCCAGTAAAAATCTGGCAAACCTCGACATCCTCTGTCCTCTCATACTGTATTCGCCGCAGAGCCCCAGTCTGGATAATTTCCATGATCTAGTAGAGTGTTGAGTCGTGAAGATGCTTCAAGACATGAGTCAATGTGCACTTTTTGAGCTGTTTTTTCCCCTACGCCGGGAATCGCACGGGCATCGCTCAACCTTTTGATTCGTGTAGGGTGATTTCGGAGCACGCGTAGGACTAGTAGCCAATCAGAAACACTGAAGGCGAAGACGCACTGAGAGTCCTTTACCTCTTGTATAGGTGAAAGCACGCCAATGGTCATCATCGCCGGGCTTTGCTTTGTGAAGTTCCATAAGCTCTTGAAACTTTATTGGAAGGATGGTGAGGTTAGAGGAGTTGCATTGGCCATGAAGCACGCACTTTGTCAACAATATCTTGATTAACGCAGGCACCTCGTTGAGGCGCCTTGTCGCAAGTCCAACCCTAAAACCACGTTAATTACCGCTGGTGCTAGTCGCTGAGAACGTACTTGTGCAGGCCGACGGTGTTCATGGCCAGGTTGTGCCTCGGACTCTTCTTCTGATGTATCAGACTCATCTACTTCTCCGTAGCGCTGGAGTAGTTCATCGGCAATAGCTCAACACTGATAAATCGATCTGTACTCACACCAAAGGCCTGGGCTTGTTCTGCTTTTGCTTGTTCGTAGAACTCCGCCAAAGGATCGTCATTGCTCTGGACATGAGGCGTTGAAGAATGGAAATCTAAAGGAACTCTGGATGACGACGCTTGAGCAACGGTGCTCTGACGAGAGAGTGTCTCTGCTTTAGGACTGTCAGATCGAGGTCTTGAGCTTGCCGCTCGACTTTCGTCGTCCGAAAAATCTCTAGTCCAAAAATTCAATCAGAAAGCAAAATCTGACAAAGCACGGGCGCACGATATGCGACTGAATTCTTCGTCTTTCTTCGATCCATTCTGTGCTAGTTGCTTGCGGAGCTTCCACTTCGGGTTGATTTGGGGAACGAGGGGCTCTCCTGCGTCCATTCGGTCCGCGTAAGCGGCATGATTGAAGAATTTAGGCAAGACTATGGGCCGCTCCTTGCTATCCTTAAGGGACGATAGCATATTCTTAGCCGTGGATACCCAACTCCACTTCACCGTGGGTATATGATTGGGTATATCGGAGAGCTTGCTGAGTCCTGTAGCCCGCAAAACACCAGCGGCACCACGTTTACTGAGAAACTCATCTACAACGATATGAGTGACGACTGCGTGATCATACACAGGAATAAGTCTTGCTCCGTGTTGAAGCATCTGAAACAGCGGAGAATGTGAATGAAGGGGAGCTGCTATTGACGTGTTCACTCACAATGTCCAACCTTTTCCGTGTACCCTCTCCAATCTTTGGAGAGTGAAAATCCATCCCGACATAGAAGATATTTGAATTCTTGAGGAATTGAATATGTTTGGTTTTTTTGATTGCTGAATCCGAAGCGTTTGCTTCCGATTGGATCTTGGTGGTATACTCGAAAACCGACATCTTCACTGCAACATCCTTTCTTTTCGCAGACTTCTGAGGAAGACCTTTCGCAATTGTAACAGGGGCCTTTCCTGCAGTAGAAGGCTTCTGAGCAAAACCTTTAGGGTCTGAAGCAACGTCTTTTCCTATCGACTTCTTAGAAAGAGCTCTTGTGTCGGTAGCGACGTCTTTTCCTTTCGAAAAAGGCTTCTTAGAAAGAGCTGTCACGTACGTAGCAGTCTTGCTAGCTGCCACTGGCGGCTGCTTTGAGGCTGTAGCGGCTACCGGCAACGCCGTCTGAATCACAGGTGGACTGGAAGACGCAGACATTGATATGATAGAGGATTCATCGGCACCGACGGCATTGTGGCGATGCTGTTCTGGAGCAGACTCCTTCGCAGTATTCGATTTCACGGCCTTCCGATCTCGAATGCGAGGGGTGGAATCTCTTGAACTTCGCTTCTGCAGACGTTTGCCAATCCGCTCTTGCAAATCGAAGAGTAGTGTAGTCTCTTGCTTGATGGGCGCTCGATTCGTTTGAAGAAGACTTGCGTCCGGTTCAATGACGGCCGAGAAGGCACTTGGGTCCTCAATGGGAGACGAAGGAGCGTTAGAATTGATGTTGACGCTGTCGGGAGAGGATGATCTCATCGTTGCAACCGTATCAGAGGTCGCATTTAGCGAACACTTGCTCGTTGTGCTGATGTTCTCTTCAAGGGATGCACAGTCGAAGCCAGGAGAGAGATCTAGCAGCGTGTCGGTCCTGAGAGCTGAGAGAGCTTGATCCCTATCACTATAACGAGAGATAGAACTTGACAAGTCTCGCTCGAGAACTCTCGCGTAATTGGACACCGGGTCCAATAGTACCCGGGAAGTTGACGCCAATGGTTCAGTCTTGCCAGAGCTTTTGGAAATCGCATGGACACTATCCCCCGATTTGTGACGCTTCCGTTACTTAGTAAGATAGCACACTTACCTGTAAACACTAGCGCCTTGGGCGCTAAATTGTGTTAATCTGCTCCTCTTAAGTTGAGAGCGCTCGGGGGGAACCGACGAATCAATCTTGCGCTTATGGTCCCTATGCCACAGCTATTAAGTCCACCAATGAACTGCATAGAGAGCATCAAATGTCACCTCGTCGGAGTTGACGTTGACTGAATCCCGTTGAAATTGGTCGATCCAGGAACCTCACTGGGGTGCGTGTCGTCGTCTGAGTTCTTGGAGTTATTCTCAGTAGTCCTCAGTATGACGCTGGAGGTGCCTGTTTTGGACTCTTTCGAAATTTTTCGCGACCTGGAACATGTATCATGAGTGCAGCGAAGGTTTGATACATGGTTTAATGACGCATACTGTCTTCTGAGAGACCTCATCCGAACGATATAATCGTCCATTTCATCATCAGAAAGATTCATGAGCTCGTCCTGCTCCTGAAAGAAAGTATTCAGATCCATGGCGGTCGATGAACGTGAAGCACACAATCGAAATTAATGAAAGCGCAGCTCAGACGCGATGGTGGTGGTCCGGGTTTAAGAGCGGCGTGACAATATCCCTCGTGACTTTATGGGGACCCACAAGGCGCGGGAAACAGTCTACGGGGTGTCCATATATAGTCATTATGAGCGGACCGCTTCAAGGCTATCCTCAAATTTCGCTGTTGTTCGAAGGAAAAGGCGCTCTTTTTGTGTTATTTTTCACGCAGAAATGACTCGAATACAGATCGGTCACTTTCTCATTTCTCATATGTCACTCTTACAGGGATAAGGTTCCATGACTCAGGCGCGTTAGCGGCAGGCCACCTCTCCGTCGAATACGCGTTGCAGCGAGGACCACGAAGTTGTCCACCCGCCGGGCTCGTTCATCGTGTCGCTATTATCGTTTCGATCTGTGTCCTGTTATGGATCACAGATCATAGACGTTCAAGACATCATTCCTTTACCACGTTCTTTTCCGTATTTTCAGAATCTCGAGCAAATCCTCGTGTCTACACCTTTGGTCAACAGGTACCGCTCCGCGAAAGTATATATGGCTCTTACGAGTAAGCCTCTTCTATAGCGAGTTTCTAGTCTTACGCTCATTGGAAATGTCTTCTAACGGCCTCCAGGACAACCACGACGACGACCATACGCCAACCGACGAAGAATTTTCGTCGGGACAGGAAGATGACCGTGCTTTTGTTGATACTCAAGATCTTGAAGAATTGAGTTCTGAAGACTATCCTACGTACTTTCTCGAACGCGATGGTCGACTGTTCCATTCGCACGCGACGTCACCATATCCATTACCTGTGGACACCCCTGAACAGCAGGTAAGCAGCTCTCCGTAGCTTTGTTCCGTTGGTCCGTTTTATCAATTTCGTGTCACATGCAATGTATCTTACAGAGATTGACCGTGCAACACAATGTTCTCCGTCATTTACTGGGGGCTAATTTCACAGGCCCTGTTCCGGAGGTTCTCGCACCTCGACAAGGCAGACAGGTCACCGTCGTAGATTTCGGTACCGGTACAGGACAGTGGTAAGTAAAACATGTTACAAAGAGCCTCTCCGACCGACAATTTCCCGCAGGCCAATGGAGATGGGCAGGGAATTCCAGCACGTCCAATTCTATGGTGTGGATATTGGTGGGTACTTATTGCTATGTGCTTGGTGGGATGATGCGATGATCGCTGTGTAGTGCCTATCGCCACGCGTTATCCCAGGGACAACGTTCAGTTCGAGATGCACGATATTAGCGAGCAGACAAGGTGGCCGGATGCTTCAGTGGATCTCCTGCATGCTCGATCGATTTCCATGACCGTATGTCTTGACAGATTGCTTGTCTGTGCCTTCAAAAAATGATTGCGTGAAATAGGTTCGCAATTACGTTGTAGTCCTCCAGGAGGCTGGCCGCCTCCTTAGGCCAGGCGGAATGTTTTTCTCCGGTGAATGGGGCCGGTATCCCTCCTTCCATCCCAGCTTTCAGACTGTCGCGACCCTCGAGCAAATTCCGGGTGTGCGCCACTTCTTCCAAGTACTACATGACGCTTTGGCGCGACAAAGAGGGATCACACCTGTTGCACCGGGAGTCGCTATCTTGCTTCAAGCCCAAACCGGCGTCTTTACCGATATCACAGAGGAGCGTTTCTACATGCCGATCGGGCCTTGGGATCCTCGTCTGTATAGACTAGGGCGAGCGTGGCGAGCGGCACTGGTGAGATACATGAGCTCGGTTAGACCAGTTCTTCTAGAATCAGGACTTAGCCAGAACGAGGTTGATGCGATTTTTGCTCACTGCACAGAGGAGCTTAGGACAGTCAGAGGATTGGTGTCTGTCTATCACGCAGTTTCTGCTCGAAGGGTGTAGGAGTGAAACCATTACTTGTAGCGACTAGTGTTCGTTTTCGTGAAACTTGCTTTGGACACTTATGTATTAGTTAGGTAGAATACTGGCAGAGTCTTACTATGTAGCGGCTATCATATCAGGACTTGTCCTCGGGCTTGAATGTGATCTCTTGACCATTTGAGTGTGACTCCGAACCCTTGAGATAGCCTATCATGTGCCAAAAGACGAGCTTTTTACATCCGCGGTTATACTTACGGTGTTCCCTGGGACCAGATTTCCGTTCACTCTATCAAGCCGCTGGTCTGCCGCCTCTCTTGCCGTCATGGCAGAATCGCGAGGTGCAAAGGTTCCAAGGCAAACCGCGCGATGAGTCCAGACCGAAATGACAGCAAACTCGAAGCGAAAGCATGTGCCCGAAGACAGTTGTGCTTCTGATACTGGTGGTAAGGATGTCCCAGTCAGATTGCGCCTTCATTGTAAATACTCACTCCTACTGCCGTAGACGCGGAAATGAAGATCAGGTTCATAGACCGAGCGTTGAGCACTGAGCTGTCGAGAGTCTGTTCTTCGTCTCACCCTTGACCGGGCTTGAGCCACTGGGATAATCGGAGCAGTATGGTAGCGAGTCGACCGGGTTTATTAAATCGTCATAGGACTGTTGGGGACAAAACGTACTTATAAGTAGTGCAAATCAAGCGAACCAAGAGGGGTTAGACGTACAAAATCCTGCTGAAGATGCCATCGAAAAGTGTCTTTCGTCCGAAACTTCTCTAGTCCTCGGATCCAGTCATCGAGCATGTTGGCTGAATACAAAGCAACAGTTCCCACCTGCTTCATGATCATGATAAGCCTATCAGCTAGGATGAAAGCATGAACTTGAAGAATTGCTGCGAAAACCACTCTGGTATTTATACTAGGCTTGGATAGCGGTACCGGTCCATGGACGTCGTCTCGACTTTGATTTCCCATGGACCTACCGGATGAAGCCGGACAACCTTTCTCCTACTCACTTCTACTTCCAAATATTCTCGATGCTTGCTGCGAGGTCGTCGTCGCGCACGGTGCAGCGGGCAGCGCGTAGTTTTGCTACTGTCGTCGACAGCGCTGGCGTCAAAGTCGCAGCAGTGAACAACGGCCAGCCTACGTCTTCAGTAACACTGTTGGTGAAAGCTGGCAGCAGGTTCGAGCCAAAAGCTGGTATCGCTCACGGATTGAAGAACTTCGCGTTCAAGGTGAGCATCATCCGTTGATAGCAAATGAGATCACTAAGCAGCTTCGTGGTAGAGCACTGCTAAAAGATCCGCTCTTGGGACTGTCCGAGAAACTGAACTGTATGGAGGTGTTCTGTCGGCCAATTTGTCTCGTGAATATCTTGCTCTGACGGCCGAATTTTTGAAGGGTGACGAGTGAGTTTTTGTGCTCGACAGAATCAACATTCGCTCTGACTAGCATACAAGGCAATACTTCGTGGATGTTCTTACTTCTTTCGTCTCCTCCGGCAAATTCACTCGTCACGAATTTGAAGAATATGTTACTCCCATTTTAGAAAGCGAGGTGGAAGCGAGCGTCTCAGATCCTGCTGTTCACGCTGTCGAGCTCGCCCATGGTCTCGCTTTCCGTAATGGCCTCGGCTCCTCCCTTTTCGCCGCACCCCACAGTTCCATTACCGCTGAAGACATCAAGTCCTTCGCTCGATCCACCTTCACCAAGGATAACATTGCTGTTCTTGGCACAGGTATCGACCAGGCCACTCTAACTAGCCTCGTCGAGAAATCCCTTAGCAAGATCTCCACTTCCTCTACTCTCACCGCAACACCCTCCTCTTACTTTGGTGGAGAAACGCGTCTGCAGGCTTCTGGTCCTCAGACTGTGTTCATTGGTTTTGGTATCTCTGGAGCCCCTGTTGCTGAACTGGCTACCCTCTCTGCCCACCTCTCTCCAGCTCCTTCCGTGAAGTGGTCCCAAGGCCTTTCCCCGATCTCTTCTGCCCTCTCAGAAGGCGCTTCCGTTGAGAGTGTATACCTGCCTTACTCCGATGCCACTCTCTTCGGTTTCCTAATTCAAGGACCTACCGGCGCTGCCGTCAAAGAGGCAGGAAAGGCTGCTGTGCAAGCTTTGAAAGCTGCTGCTAGCGGATTGAAGGGTGAGGAGCTCAAGAAAGCGGTCGCTAAGGCCAGATTTGCGGCTGCTTCTGCTGCTGACAGCAGGGAAGGTTTGGTTTCTCTGCTGGGAGAGAAGGCAAGCGCGACGTGATCTTTGTCTTATTTTGTGATCACTGAACCGAACTGCAGGTGCTCGCTGGGTCCGAGTCTTCCTTGGAAGCTTCCCTCGCTTCGTTCGACAAGGTGTCTGAGAGTGCTTTCTCCACTGTATGTCGCATTGATTTATGCTCAACTCCGTTGATTGAATCATCTTTGTTCAGGCTGCTTCCACTCTTGCCAAAGCAAAACCTACCTACGTTGCTATCGGTGACGTGTCTTCGCTACCCTACGCTGATGAACTTGGCCTGTGAGCTGGAACGGTTGAATTGGGGTTTCGGGGTGGTTCACAATTCATAGAAGATCATACAGTTTTGTGAATTAATACCAGCTAGTGTTAAAAAGTTTTTATTGCACTATCCTCAGGCTCGAGCTATGAGCTGAGGCAAATTCAATTCAAATTGCAACCTTTCCACCTTTACAATTATCACCGTATTCTTTTTCTTTTAAGGGGGATATAAATTAGTGCCTTCGATAATCATCGCCTAGTTCCACCACTGCGACTGATTCCAACGCAGGAGGTTTTATACATGGTGAGCTATTCGCCATCTTGATTCTTGAAGCGCTTAATTATGGAATGAGTGCTAGGAATAGTGGCTACTCTGATGCATACCTAGCGACTGTACCCTTGGTCGAAAGTGGGCAACTGCTTACCCGCACTGCAGGCCAATCTCACCGAACATTGGAAATCTTCTTGGGTGCGTTATAAACGAGTTTTCTTCAGTCCTATTCCATGTAGGGGCAACTCACGGGCAATCACAGGTGCTGATAGTGAATCTCAGAATCCCTCAAAAAGATCATACGCTGATGTCTAACTGAATAGAATATACTACTAGTATCCCCGCACTGGTGCCCTTAGAGTTTGTGATTCATTCTTCTCGGTACCTAGAACTCAATGTTTGTCAGGCTTATAAATACCGCTGCGTTCACTGATAATTTATCTCTTGAGCATCACCGCTAACACAACCCGAAGAGTCGTCAAAATGAGGCCCATAACTTCTAAAGAATTCTTTGCGGACTACAAGCATGTGGTTCAACATGACTTTGAGGTGGATGGACTGCCAGTGCCCTTCTTCCAGAATCATCCGAGGCGGTGGGGAACAGAGGACGCCTGCATAGAACTTCCTTCTGCGTCGAAAGCGAAATTCATTGCGCTCAACGACGCTGGTGATCTCTTAGCCGTGGGTGCGGAAAATGAGGTGTTCGTATACGAAACCAGTACCATCATCCTCCAAACTGCCCTCAAAGACGGGCGCCTGGGTGAAATGGTGATGGAGTTCAAGCCAGGAAGTAATCGGATTCTAGCCATTGGGTCTTCACTGACGCAGAGTCGTCGGGTGAAATATCTAGTGAGGCTATGTGATTTGGAGGAAGAACGGAATGGATACGGGGATGCTGTGGCAGACGCTACTAGGGCTGCGTCGAAAATTTTCATGGAGCGTCTCTCTTGGACCGAGGAGGACATCCGCAGTCTGGATGTTGAGTGTGACATCCAAGTGCTTCTGTACGCAGCGCAGAATCGTATCGATGTACGCAATGGACAGGTCTTCAATGGCAGAATTCAAAGTTTCAAGAGCAGAGCGTTTAGCCATGACGGCTCTGTAATGCTTTACATTACCCAGAATGGGCACGATGTAATAGTCCTAGATGTAGAGACCTGGAAGGAACGGTTTCGGCTTGTGGGTCATACAGACAGCATTATGTGGGTCGAAGCCCCAACGACACTTTTATCGCGACGTCGTCCTGGGATCGGACCGTACGCGTCTGGGATGCTTCTGGCGGTGAGCTGAAGCACACATTGACCGGAGCTACGAACCAATCGTGGGGCGGGGCATTTTCCCCGGATGGCAAGCTCATCGCAGCAGGGTCGGGGGACCGCAAAGTTCGTGTTTGGTCCATCGAGACAGGCGAGCTTTTGCATACCTTGGAAGGGTACACTGGATGGGTCCGGAGCATGGCGTTTTCTCCTGACGGCAAGTCCTTAGCCGCAGGAGGGGACTTGCTGAGGATCTTCGACGTTGCTTCGGGAGACTGTCTACAAAAATGGCAGGTCGAAGGAAGACCTGGTTTCATTGAGATCAGGAATGTGCAGTATACAAGTAAAGGATTACTTGGATTCCAGAATAGTGATGGACGTACGTTCTTATACGACGCGAAAAGTGGAAAGAAAGGACAGCTTGAGCATGGGCCTGAGGTTGAAGGACAGCCAGGAGTGGGCAATACTGTTGCCTCGCCAGACGGGGAAACACTGTACACTGTGGATTTTGACGGTGTAGTCCGAGTGTGGAAGATGTCTTGACTGTATACATACATTCGCGTAAAGCTGTTTACGTCAGCCACTGCGCTCACCGACATTCTCGTTGTCGTCCACTGCTCTTTGGAGAACCTTGGTGCTTTTTTATCTTCCCTATGGATCCACACGAGATATCTATCCTCAATCTGACGCTCGGTATTGCCCTGATGACCCGTGCCGCTGGCCGCAACCTTTCAATTCGCTATATCCCTTTCTTGCGTGTATGCCTGTCCAGCCAGAAGATGAGCTGTGGCCTTTTTGGGACTATCGAGTTATGTGGTATGATATGCAAGACAAGTACATTCAATATACTCCAGAGGGTCAGACTCGAGAGGCAGTTGTAGGTGGTAAAGATCCTGTGGTCAGAAATCCCAAGTTTGCAGCTATCCGGATCGCAGGCGTCAATTGCTTTTTGGAGAAAAGCCCGTTTGAAAATAGCCACCATCCTAGCGCGTACCAGTCGTCACACCGCCTTGGAGTTGACCCCATTATTTCGCCAGTGTTTTCGAGCTCTAGCGCAGCGAAACTCGTAGAGCCATTCGCTGACACTGGACGGAGTGAGCATGCCAACCATGCTGCAGCTGTGAAGCCGTACGACAGATCAGAGAGGGGTGTGGTGGCAAGTTCTCGTTTCGGGAAGGGCGTAGGGCGTGAGTTTTCTCAACTATACTCCTGTCTCGATAAGTGTTAATACATCCTGTCATTTAGCACCCCCAGAAGAACGCAATCCATTTGACGATTACGATTCAAAAGATCCCATGGCACCGGCGACAATTCCAGCTTGGGAGCGTATCAATATGACTATCCAAACTCAAGGAGTTGCTCCCCAGAAGAAATTCTTTGTCGTGCCAGATCCCGGTTTGTTCTTTGCTGTGCGAGGGGAAGGACGACAGCACATGGTTTTTCATCAATGGAAACATTTCCGCCCAGCCTGGCTCGCGAGATGCAGAAACTTAGATACGCCCATTGAGCCGCAGAGTACAGAGGCCCGGAGAAAAATATTGAACATGGCCATCTTGAAGGGTACTCCAAAAAGTGATCCAGATCAGGCAATAGACACGAAGAAGCGGGCTCTGACACGAGATACGTTGAAGCTGGCGCAGGTCACCATGGATCAGTTCGGTGGACAGGCTTCACCAGTGACATCGTGTACTGGTCCGTTTGACTCCAAGCGGGGTCAGATACTTATTTGGGAGCTGGCGATGATCAACTTCAGACATGAAATGCTTCTTGTTGATGCGCATTTAGATGTTTCCAGACCACGGCCGTCAGTGCACGAGAGTGTAGCACAACCTGGCGTTGCGGAAGCTCAGCATCATCGATCACGAGAAGCCTTGGCTGACAAGATATTCCAAGCAGGAACTACCTTCCAGCCATCCCCAGACGCGAATCACGGGCTCGTGTCAGAAGAATGGTCCGAGAGGTACAAAGCTCTGAAGGCATTCTGGCAGTTAATGGATTCCTGGTCGAGTGAGAAGCCTGTAATCTGGCGTCGTGGGATAGATGCGGACTTGTCTTGGTTATCATCTCCCGGGCAAGAATGGGAGCATAATCTTGCTAGGTTTTATGTGCAGTCGGCGTTTTGGGTGTTCAAACGTCCTCCGGTCTTACCTCGTCGAATACGGTTGTGAATATATTCAGTTGCCAAATGTGTCATGGATTCATGAACGCGAGAGTCACTCTATAATTCTAAGGAACTCAAACTTCAGCATCTCGACCCCTTTGCTGCGCCAGACTCACTATGGAAGAAAACCGATATACACTTGTTCGAGTTGCGATACCTTGAAAGTGGTCCCAATCGGGTCGTTCTTATACCTATCGTCTGAGAGGACAGTTGATGTGTCGGGAAAGACTTTTGTCCTGCCATTTCCTTTGTACACGCCGTATTGTTGCAGTCCGTCCGTTACATCCCTGTGCCTCTCCTCTGATCCATGTTTTTTTTCGGAGTAGTTCGTCGACGGCGCCTTCTCTAACTTATCGAGTGAAACTAACTCGGATTTCGGTGTAAATGATCAGTACCCTTTACGTTTCAAACGGCGCCGGCTCAGGCGGTTATCAGGTGCCCGCGCGCGTCGCGTTCATCGTCCTACAACGTCTTTACATGCGGTTCTTCAACCAGTTACAGATACACTGATTGTGGTCAGGACATCCGGCACAAATTCATTCTGGGCTGCCATACTAGAGCGCGAGACTCACTTCACAGACTTCGCTGCAGACATGACAGGAAGGTTCGCAGGTCCTAGTATACTGACCCAAAAACATTTTTGGACACATTTCTTGGACAGAAAGCTTTTGATGGGATACCTGTACCTTGAGCGCCGTGGAATGACAAACTGGCACGACTTCCATGTTGAATATGGGGATCAGAGCGCGAATCAGGACACGGCTATGCATAAACTCTTGGTACGTGCTAGATTCACTTGCTCAACAGGTCTTGTAGTTAAATTTGATCATGACAGGAGGAAGCGGTAAAGGATTGCATCGATATCAACTTTAAATACGTTTCAACGCTTGCCCACCTGGATTGCAAGATTCTCCGTTACTTCCCTGCTACCTCATCTAATGCCATCTTGTATACCCGAGAACGTTTCAAGCTACGAACGAGCAATTCGGACTCTTCATTCTCAGATCTTTTCGAAGTGAACGGCGCTTCGGATCATAACAAGCCTTTCGACAACAACCCTTCATGGCGCCATTGAGATTCGAGGACAGCTCACCGCATATGCGGTCGCTCAGTGTGCGAACCAAGAACTCACTTGTTCATGGTATTCATTCACGCGGATAAAGCTCGCTGGGATCACGTCGGCGCGGTCATTTCTGCAGAATTTGCCTATAGCGAGATGAACTATCTGGCTGATTTCTTCTCTCCTTACACCCACGCGAGCTCGTGGCATCGACGTCGCAATCAGGATGCTGCCTGGAGAAGCCTGATATTAATCCTGCTGTACTCGAGCTTGAAGAGAATGCACCTGCTGTGCACCTGTGTTGGAAATCGAGGACGACTCGAAGGATGACATTGAATCGGAATGCAATGATGCGTATATGGCTCTACCATTGAGATGATTGCACGTCGTGAACTTGACTTCCGGCTTGGCTTCATTGATCTTGGTGTCTCTGTTCAGTTTTCCCCTATAGATGGAACAGATCATAACATCCCCTACACATCATGGCCTGGTCCACCCGCACCATATCGTGCTCCTGAACAGGACAATGAGGTCTTTGATGCTTACAGCCTTGGAATGATATTATTTTCAGATGTGGTATGTATAATATGCACACTTTACTGCTTCTATGAATTGTGCTAATGTTTCAATTATGCAGTGGAAAATGAAGACTCAATATCATGCTTTGATTTCGTCCCACTGCCAAAGTGGCTTTAGGCCGCATTGGTCACATCCTTGCAACAAAGTCATTGTAATCAATGGAAGAAACAGAGAGGCTCAGCATTTCTTACCTTTCTTTTGATAGTTTCTCCTTGCACTTGCACCAGACTTGTTATCATTGTTCCGTGTAATGAATTACTCTGTTCTTCCTTGTTATAGTTGAAGCAAAATACGGCAGTGGTGAATCAAAAAGCAACATACCGAGGGTAAAAGTACATAGGAGGTAAGCAGGAAAGGGACATATTATTTCTGACTCCAAGAAACCTAGGAGGCTACCAGGCTATAGCACACCGCAGCCGTTCATAATAAACATTCAGGAACACATTTATACAGCCCTTTCTGACAAGTACTTCGGATCTGCCTGTGTGCGGGCGATATATTCGAACTCTGTTCGCTAGCGCAAACGGACAGCTACCTTTATTTATATTCTCTGGGGATCGTTGGCGGATCCGAAGATCTGAACCATGCACCATGCTGCACTCTGCGAGCGGCCAAGCACTTTGTTGAAGTTTGTCTCCAAGCTCTCAAGCTCAATTGCTCGCAAATTGCTTATGGGGCTCATCTGCTTGCCGATATGTCTTAGTACCACGTGTAGTATACAAGCTTTGAAATATATGAAGACAATTTGAAGATCTACTTATAGCTATTGTGGGTTCTGAAAGTAGGTCGTCTGCTTTACACATGCATACTAGTTCGAGATCACCAAAACATATCCTGTTATCTCTTTAGTGTTCTTCACCCAATAGCAAGGATGTTGTGAATCAACAGATGATGCTGAATTCGAATTCTGATGTTCTTACTGGGCGACGATACGCAGAACAAGAAGTGAGAATTCTTCGAACATGTGAATTATATACATAGAGTTGACGATGATATTTGGCATGCGACATACAGGGGCGAGGTTATAGCAATAGGTATTTAAGGGTGGAGCTCTGATCAGACCTTTTCGTCAACTCTCCCCTCACAAACCATTCAACTAATCATGACCTTAATTGTGACCATTAGCACCCACACGACAGCCTCTAACCCGAGGCCTCACATTCTCTATAACGTTCATGTTACTCGTGATGGAAGACACACCGTCGTGGACCGGCGGTACTCTGAGGTGAGGCATACAATCGACTCGGGCGAATAGAAACTCAAGCACTAGTCTTTTGTAGTTCGTCACTTTGCACAACACTCTTGATGTGAAAGACTCAGAGGCGACTCTCCCGCCCAAACGCATCCTAGTCACGTCGTTCATACCCTCAGCTTGGGCCGACGACGCGCTTATCGCCGAGCGTAAGGCGGGTTTAGCAGAGTATTTGGCAAAGGTGTTGCAAATTCCCGCGTACAAGGCTCACTCTGCCCTTCTGGAGTTTTTGGTGCCGAGCGGTGTATCGGCGAGTAAGGCACCAGTCAAGTTTGATTTAGAGGATGCGTTGCCTTCGACGATTTCGAGAAAGACGGCAGCGGAGTTGAGGAAGGCTCAGGCGATAAAGCCGGAGGAGGTCAGAGCTCAGGCGAATTTGATTGCTGCGGCGTATTACCCTGGTGCGTTTGTTTTCTGTTGATTTCTTATTGCATATCTATTGAGCTTGGGATTGATAGACTGGAGCGTCGACCAATTCCCACCTGCGAGCCTCGACTTTAGCAAGTTCGATATTCTATTCTTTGGTAAATCTCCTACGTTGGTTAGGCGATCCGATGAGTGTAATTTGTCTCTTCTTCGCTTCAGCTTTCGCAACTCCGAGTTCGTCGAATGGGCTGAACTGGGACAGCGGCAGTCAAAGCTCGCTGCAGGCGCTCGTGACTGCTGCGCGTAATAGCGGTGCAGGGACCAAGATCGTTCTCTCGGTCGGTGAGTTGATTTGATACAATTGGTTGAGCAAATTACATTGATACTCGAATGAAAGGCGGATGGGGCGGAAGCACGTACTTTTCTCAAGCCGTCAGCAGCTCCAGCAATCGAACGACGTTCGTAAATGCTTTGACAAGTGCAGTCAACACCTATGGGTTAGATGGTGTGTGCAGCCGTATAAGGCATTGAAAAGCTTCCTGACTTAATCCACTTGAATAGGTATTGATATCGACTGGGTGAATAAATTTTCCTGTCTGGCGGGAAAGACGATGGCTAAACATTCTCGTCAGGAATACCCTAACTCTGAAGGAGCAGGCAATCCGCACTCACCTTCAGATGCGGCCAACCTTCTGCTGATGTTCCAGTCGCTACGAGGCGCACTCGGTAAGTCCCTCCTGAGTGTCTTCCACAGGTGTGATAACAAAAGTTTTCAGGATCTTCGAAGATTATCTCCGCCGCAGTTCCTGATCTCCCTTGGCTCGACGCGAATGGCAACCCCCTGACCAACGTCTCTGCTTATGCTTCACAAATGACGTATCTGAACATCATGTAAACGCTCTGAAGGTTCTCTTCATTCCTATCCCTGACATTTCTGCATACAGGAACTACGACGTCAACGGGGCCTCTTCGAACCCCGGTGCTAACGCTCCTCTCGGAGACCTCTGCGGAACCTCCAGCCAGCCTCAAGCGAACGCACAAGCTGCCCTTAAGCAATGGAGCGCTGCTGGGTTCCCCGCGTCGAAGATGCTCCTTGGACTTCCCCTCTACGGATACGTGTCCCAGAGTACGAAAACAGCGCTCACGGGCAGCTTCGTTGACCCGAACGACAAGAATCGGTTGCAATCTGTCATCAAGGGACCAAGGAACAACCCGATGAAGGGTGCGCACCCGAAGACTAAAGAGAGCGCAGGGAAGGTGGTTGCACAGGATGCTAATTTGAAGAGTTGGTACGGGCAGCAGATTCCTTTCAGCTCCATTGTGGCGAGTGGTGCGTTGGTGAAGCAGTCTAATGGAACGTATGGTCAGGGAGGAGGGTTTACGATGGGTGAGTAGGGTTCGTGCACCCGATGTAAAGTGGTTTGTCTGACGAAGTGCACTTTTGCATTAGCATGGGATGATTGCAGCGATACACCGGTACATGCCTTTTTCGCTGTCTCTGTGAGGTTCTCACTGACAGGACATTTTTAGTTCTTATACGACGTCTCGCAACAAACTGTGGTGACCTACGATGACACGTATTCCTTGGGAGACAAGGCGACTTTTGCGAGGCAGAACGGGATGGCAGGATGTTTCACCTGGTCGTTGGATCAGGTCAGTCAGTTTCTCTGGATATGAGTTATGTGCTTATCCTTGGGGTCTCATATAGGATGATGGCCTAACGCTGCAAAATGTAATCCGCTCTGCTTTGGGCAAGTAGGCGAATAGATGCTCTCTCGGCACCATGGCATGAATGAAGTATTGCGTGAAGTCGAACGATAACGATTTTGATGACTAGCCTGAGTAATGACGAGAAGTTTATGGGTACCCACTTGATTGTTCTATACGTACAAAGTCTTCTAGTTAGCTTGTATCAAGAAATACATCTATCCTTGTAGTCGCAGATTCCTATGTAGCGGTGTCGGTGTCGAGAAGTGAAGCTTAAGCTTTAGCCTGCCGCTGGAACTTACCATCACTATATCATCTCGATTTTCGTTCAGAAATTCTGTTCTTACCATGAGAGCGCTATCTATCATATCTTCTACAGATACGTCAGATTGCCTCACAATAATATCTCATACATATCTCAATGGGACAGGACTGTGTGACCCATGGGCCATGCGGCTCAATGACGGTAGCACCATGCTTCCCCCCAGCCTGCCGGTGATTGTTAGCAGACATATTTAGATGGTTTAAAGGTACTGTTGCTTGCTTCTCGCCTGCGTTATTGGACAGTTTAGTGACCTACGATGACTGTGTTTGTTAAAGGAAACCGTTTTCTTGCGGTCTTTGCGAGTTCGGCGCTGTTTTTTGGTGGGGTAAAAGCACAGACTTGGTGAGTGTTCACTTTTGATGAAGCTGTTGAGCTGATGAATCATGAAGGTGTGGAAAGAATTATATGAATACGGAACCTGTTACAAGTCCAGGTATGTTCTGCGTCCTGAAGAGGCCTTTGAACTAATCCGTGAATTGTGTTGCTCGAGTAGGAGGTCAATTCCCTACCTCACTTACGTCCTCTAAACCTTTACTCGCTTTGAGATGTGGACCAGCCGTCAAACCATATCTCCCCGAGGATCTTCACTCCGAAGCTGAAGATCCAACCTTCGTCTCAATACTCATTAATACTGCTATCACCCACTCCAACGTCTCTGGAGCAACTCCAATTGCTCTTCCTTCAAATTCCAAGTTCTCAGATTTATCGGTTACTATCACAATCGACGGTCGACACCTAACCTCTGGCTCAGTTCCTCTAAACGCAAGCAAACACTCCCTACCATTCTCACTCTCAGCACTCTCGCCTCAGACACAATCATACACGATTACCTGTTCTGCGCGCCTTCCTGACGGCCAAGAATTCTCAAGTTCGAATCTCTTGACGTATTTACCTCCGAAGCCGGAGGATATTGGTGCGGTGACGAAGATGGATATGCGTTCGGGATCGTTGTTGGCGAGACCTGCGACGGGGGGAAGTGGAGGGTACGAGAGGGTGTTTCCGATGGGGTTCTATACGCAGTATGGGTCGTATCTGGCGGTCAATTTGAGTTTGTCTGGGGTTTTGAGTGAGCAGGGGTAGGTAAGTTTGAGCGTTTGTGAAGGAATTGGGTGCTGATGGTTTTTTTCTGTTTTTTTTGGAAAGGTTCACGGTGGTACGGCAACTTTTTTCCCTTGTGGTTATGAAATTGTGATTTACCGCTATGGTAGGTCCACCCTGTGCCTTCGTTCGATAATATCACGGTTCTCGATGAAGTTCTGGATGCGATGCAAGAGGCAGGGTTGTATCTCATGTACGATATGCGAAAGTAAGTACCTCTCTGGTCTACTTTACTTCTCGGCTGACCTATAAAGTACATATATGAACGACACGTCTGTAATCGAGCAAGTCAACCGCATCAAGAAACGACCAAACCTACTCTTATGGTACACCGCCGACGAGCCAGATGGTACCTCTGACCCTCTCAACGCTACACTACATTCCAAGAACCTCATCAACACGCTCGACGGCGGAGACGGCCAAGGCGGGTCGGGTTACCACCCTGTATCACTAGTGTTAAATTGCGAAAACTACTTTTTCTCGGAGTACTCGAGCGGTGCAGATGTGTTGTTACAGGATACGTATATGATTGGGAATAATGTCACGTTCTCAACTGTTTGGGGTACGCCTTGTACGGAGGATTATGGGGATTGTGGGTGAGCTTGTGTTTGGTTAGTTGGTTATGATGGTGCTGGGGTGCTGATAGGGTTTTCGTTGTAGGTGTGACAACTGTAAGGGCTCATTTGATGATATTGCGACGAGGATGATTGAGTTTTATGAACGTTTGTTCATCAATGGTTGGGAGTTGGATAAAGTGGTTTGGACTGTCCCACAAGGTTTCGGAAATGAATCGTGAGTCTGTTGCTCGGCCATGACTGACGAGCCTCAAATATTCTGATAACTCTTAGATATTGGCCACGATACCCCACTGGTAAAGAGTTTGTCGTGCAGAGTATTGTCGGTATCAATCATGGTGGTCTAGGTACGTCTTCCAACATATCCCTCGCTAACGTCCTTTTAAAAAAATGATGACAGGTGTTGTATCCTGGGACGACCCCACTCCAGCTGACATCAAGTCCTCCGCATCAGCCCTTGCAAAGTCTCTTGGGCCCGCAGGCAACATGTCCTCATTCATCCTTGACCCCTCTGCCATCGTCAAGCAGGTCACGACGCGCGAAGGAGTCGATATTGGGTTGTGGACTGTGGGAAGAAAGACCCTTCTCCTGGCGACTAACATGAACTATGCCAGTGTTTCTGTGGACCTGACTGAAGTTGGATTGAGCAGAGTCAAGGATGTGGTGCAAGTGTTCGATGGTGGAGCGAGTATTGATAGGGAAGGCGGTGTTGTTTCATTTGAGGATGTGGGTTCTGGAGGTTTTGTGCTTGTGTTGGAATAAGAATAGTTACTTTGGGTGTTTCCTCTGTCGAAGCGTATATACGTAGTCAGAGTGCTGCGGGGAAATGATTTTTTTTTTTGAGCTTTGACTTTTAGGCGGCAGCGGCCGGCACGGCAGTTTTCGATCCACCTAAGGCCTGGGCGTCAGTCGTTACTAAAGTTCTTGCTACATCTCTCATAATTCCTACGTCAGTACTTCTCACTCTACCACTCATGTCCATGTACGTGCTAAAGGAAATACGCCTGAAACGATTCGTCCAGTCGATTCGCGAGCAGTATGGTCTCCGCAGCGATATCAATTTTTTTTTACCTCGCATCCTTTGCCAGGAGTCAGGACAGCTGCAGAATATCCGAGTCCATGACGATCACTTCTAGGTTTCAGCCTCCATCGCATTCCTTGACATAACTCTCCTCACACTCCTCTCGTCACTAAATCAGTGAGAGAGCATGGCGCAATCCAATCACGCAAGTACGCCATTTTGCTCTTTAAATGGCTCATGACCAGTATTGCGACAATGAACAGTACCATTCTCACCTAGTACTATTTCCTTTATCCATGTCGGTGGAAGAATTTGCTCAGAGCACAGGGAAGCACGACAGTGTCCTCATCGATGCTCTCAGCTTCACCGCAGAACTAAATGGTTCCCCGGAAGTCACTACTACCGACGGAACCAAAACGACTCTATCTGCGGATTCGGATAACCCTTTCTTCATCCGCGACCTGAACTATACGAGAGAAGAGGAAGCTCGAGTGATACGAACTTTGGACACAAGACTCTTTACGTGGGTTTTGCTAACGACCTTCGTTCTGAATATGGATCGAACGAATCATTCGAACGCGGTCTCGGATAATCTTCCAGAAGATCTTGGTTTCACTATCGATACCGTGAACCTCGGAGTGGCCATTTACTCTGTAGTTTTCTCTCTTGCGTGTCTTTCTGGTGCAGTGATTGCAAAGGTCATACACCCCTCTCGTTGTCAGTACATTTATTCACTGTGTTAGCTCCTTGATGATGACACTACTTGTAGGGATCGCGATTTTGATGTTCTCTTGGGGCCTTGTGACTATGGCCCATGCGTTAATTAAGAACAGAGGAGGATACCTTACAGGTAATCACAGCCGTTTACCCTTCAGGATACGTATGCTTACCTCTTTCTGCCTTATTCTTCAGTCAGATGCAGTCCGTATCTTTATATATCCGACTCAGCGAGGAGCAGTAATGACATTCCTATCTTTTTAGTGATTGCTGTCACAGAAGGTGGTGTTATACCTGCAACGCTGATCTACCTAGGGTCCTTCTACAAGGGCACTGAGCTTGCGACGCGTCTGGCCTGGTTCTGGGGTGTCCAGACCATCGCGAGTGCTGTCAGTGGTTTAATGGCCAGCGGACTCCTTCAGCTTCGAGGCGTAGCAGGTTTGGAAGGCTGGAAATGGCTCTTTCTCGTTGACGGTATCATTACTGTTGTCGTTGCCGTTGCAACTTGGTGAATCACGCCCTCTACAGTCCATTGTGTCCCTGACTCAAAAGAGGCTTGCAGGTTCTATCTTCCTCGAAGCGTGACAAGGACTAAAGGCGGCCTGAGAGGATGGTATCCTTGGTTCGATGAAAGGCAGGTGCAGATTGCTGTAACGCGGGTTGTACGAGACGATCCTTCCAAGAGGGTTTATGAGTAAGTTCCTCGTTCATCTGTATGCGGGGCGCGTCCGCTAATGACATTCATAGGAAACGAGTTCAATGGGCAGACGTGAAAGATGCAGCGACTGACCTCGGACTATGGGGTCACTTGCTCATAACAACAATTGGTTTAACGCCTACGAATCCTTTGTCAACTTGTGAGTATATCTATATTCCTGACGATTATGATCTCACTATGGCTCTATAGACCTTCCGACCGTCATCAAGTCCTTTGATTTTAACGTATTTGTTGCTAATGCTTTGACGGCTCCGCCGTACATCCTGCAATGTATAAATTGTGTTCTCTTCATCTGGCATTCGGATAGAGTTCGAGAGCGTGGTCTTCATGGTGCTTTTGGAGGTGAACATTTGTACCCCATAACTATGGACGCACGGGTGACTAAACCTATTCTAGCCGCTTGGCAGCTCGCAGGATGGATTCTTCTTCGTGCACTTCCTAGCACTACCAGTAAAGGGGTCAAGTAAGTCGTGCTACGGCTGCTGAATTCTAGAGTATCAGTTTAATGCCCAGATCAGATACTTCGCGGCTGTAGTCGTTGCGTCTTGGCCTTATACCCATCCCCTAAACATCGCATGGATGTCCGAGAATACTGGGTAAAAATTTCTTCATTCGAATTAAGCACTTGTTGATGTCTTCGTTAGGAGCGTCGGGAAGAGAACTCTCGCATCCGGGAGTGTCATATTTGCTGCCAACATTTATGGAGGTGAGTCGAGTCATCGCCGGTTTGCATCGCCGGAATTCAGCTTTGACGCGTCTTTTTCACTGTATCCAGTGTGGGGATCACAGGTAGGATCTTACATGACACCGTTCCTCCAGCGCTCTAATGGGAGTCTTCCTAGATATATCAAGCCAAAGATGCCCCAGGTAAATCTTCGATCTTGCACAATGAATGCCCCAAGGATTAACTCTTACTGTATCTCAGATTTTAAGACCGGAAACTCAATTAACATAGGGTTCGCAGGTCTAGCACTTATCCTCTGGATTGTCCAAAAGCAATATTATCGGTCTCGGAACGCGAGAAACGCAAAGCTTTGCGGTAAACTCAACGAAACCGAAAAGCGCAACGAGGATTTGAACGCGGAAGAGAGAGGCAACAGGAGCCTCACATTTATCTTCACCACATAATGTATCAAGCATTCTGTATCTCTATCGTTAGATTAAGCCGGTGTGGCCCAATGTGCTTCAGGCTGTAATCCCCATTTCAACAGCCAGTTTGAGAACTCATTTGCTATCTTCTGGTGTCCGTCGACGTTTGGATGTTGATTACTACAGAATATCAGGGTAGGGTTCACTCGCATTGCGAGGGGTGAACTGACTGACTCTGGAAATACATCATCCCAGTCAACCCAACCTGTCGTATTTACGAGGAAGATGTTATGATCGCCGACGGTATGCCTTCAATTTAAATTAGAAAAGGCCAAAACGGAAGAGTCAAATCCACCTGGTATCAACGATGTCTTGGTATTGCCCTTCGTAGTACTGGCTAATGGTGCCATCCGCGTCAGGCCATCCCCACTAGAAAGATAAGCAACATAGGCGCAAGTTCGAGAACCAAGACTTACGGGAGTGAACACAAAGATCGGTTGGTGCGTATAGATGCTTCGGAGGTGAATGAGGAAATCAGAGTATACCTGTAGAAATCTCTTTCAGTTTGCTGCGTATTTGTTCAGTTTGTTTTGTTCAGCCACCTGAACGAATTGCGCATCGGTAACGTTCTGAGATGCATCATTTGCTCTGTGTTCGAGTGGATTATCTAGACATCCCCAAAGTTGTGATGTCGACTCACCCGATATGTATCACGATATGCGTGGCGGTCGGAAGATCACGAGAAAAGTCCCATGGAGTCGTGAAATTGTGGTCAGTTGTATAGAAATAGCCTGTATCTTCCGTCTACCAAACAGTGAGCAATAGGAATACGCTCTTTCCACTCAACAATGACACACTCTGAAGAATTGGAATGACATCCCATGTTCGTTTCCATAAGATACTATATCCTATCCAACGACCTTGTGAGCGGGCGCAATTGCGACGCGTGCGGGTAACATACAGCGAGAGCAGCTCCAGGTTGAGCTGTAATGGTGTGCTCCGCTTTCAAACGTTCGCCTGTCAGGAATGGCCAAGCCTGGTCAACGCCTTTAGGCAAATATTGTCCCTGTGAACCAGGACCACACCCTAGCTCAGAACATAAAAGTAAAACAGACTTCGTAGCTTACAGCTGAAAGTGAGTCACCAATAAACTGAAATGCAAGCTTCGAAGGCACGTATGGAACAAGAGTGGCATCCTACTTCGATGTTTAGCAGTCATCCCAAATATGTAGTCACGAAAGAAAGGAACCGGGTTCAACTCAATGCCCTCTAGATTTATCCGGTTATTCTGCCACCCTTCCACATTGACGCGCACAATGCTCGGTAGATCTGATTTGCCAGAAAGATTCAAAGGGCTGAGGATATCATTTCGACCTTCTGAGACGTTCACAGTTGTGAAATCTTCACAATCGATGGAGACACCGACGGAGGCTAGAGGCGCCGATGTATGAGGCCCAAGGTTCATGGCCAGTGATTTGAGATTAATGACATGTAACTTGAATCCGGAGCCCGCCCTTATTGACATTAAGCATAAATGCCGGTACACCGAAGACATGAAATGTACCACCAAGTCCCAGGGGAGGCATCCCAACGACCATGGAAGTATATCAAAGGATCCTTGTTGCTAATGATCTTCATTGAAGATGAAGGATTGTTCGACGCAAATGAGGATGCAACTGTCATAGCTAGAGCTGGCACTGAGAGGAACCTCATTGCAGATCACTTATCTAGCTGCCGCGGATGGCTTTGCTTTATGATGAGGATCACGAACTTCACAAAGAAAATCACCGTTGATCTTCCGAGTTACGAGTGAGTTCAACTTGAGCTCGAGGTGATAAACATCACCAGACCATCATCAATGGAAGGCGAGATATCACCGAGACGTGTTTGTAGGCCGTTGATGGTCTTCAACAGCAATACCAATTGTAAATATAGATGTGCATATGATACACAGACCGTGACGTGGTCAAGGAACGACTGAGGATAGCGGAAGCACACACTTCAACCATCTATGACTTCTCTTTCGCGATGCCAGGATCGGAAGAAGTTGGACTCTGCTCATTGAACTCCGATTGTTCAGGTACCGGTGGCCCTCTGTAGTGATACCGTCCGCCTGTGGAAACAATTTGAATTCCAATGAGCTAACCGAAGAATATAGAAGGGACAGGAGCACACGTACTGATCATGTACCAAATCGCGCTTATCGCTCCAAATCCTACGAAGACGACGGAAGCATAATCTGGAAGGGAGAAAACGTTCGACACAAAAAAGATACACACAGAAAAGGGACACACTCATCGATGACCGCGTAACAGGAATGGCAGCCGGCATCGAGAACAACACGATCTCAAACGCCGTCCACGCAACTGCAACTACATTGATGCCAAAACCAAGTGGTCCGAGCGGGAACGGTGAATCTCTAACGTCCTTTCTTCCATTGAGCAACGAAATGAAGATGGGCATGGCATAGCTTGCTCCCAGACATATGACAGCAACTCCGACGAAAGCGTTGAACGCAGCACTAGAACCGAGGAAAATGAGTCCAAGAAGTAATTGGATGGCAGTGGACAGGAGATAGGCGTTCATAGGCACGTCGGAAAAACGCGAGTTTACTTGAGAAAAGAAGTGGTGGAATGGGATGGCTTCGTCGCGAGAGAAAGCCCAGGTTGCTCGGGAGGCTGCGCAGCAGATTGATATCGCGCAGAAGAAACCAATACCGAAAACTGGACAGTGAAGGTTTGTTATTGTGTACGCGTTACGCGGGAGGTAGAACACTCACTGATTAGCCACTAAGAGAGGGAAAAAAAACCGATAAGTTTGCGATAGGCTCCGACAGGACTTTCATTGAATTACCATCCCAAATCCACCACCTTTGGAGCCCATGATTAGTTCGAACATGACACCAATTGGTTGACCCCCAGGAACTATGAATTGAATGCGTGTTAGGAAGCGCCACATAGCCTAATCCGAATTTTCACCTGCTAACAATGTCGCAACGTCCGGCAGTGTGAACATTATAGGAAACAAAAACACCACGCCGGTAACAAATCCAATGGGGATGGACCAGGCTATTGCTCTAGGAAGCTGGGTAGAGGGACTATGCACTTCCTCCGCCATGCTCGCAACTGAGAGAAACATGTTAGCGTTGAGCCGACGTAACAAAGCAGTTCGGCCGCACTCATTCCAATCGCAGCATAGGTATAGGCTAGGGGCACGCATTCACCTCCTAAATCTCAAGAAGCAACGGAAACCCTTACCTGGCTATAATGGCGGATCAGCCTTGTCGTCGCATGGTGAAAAGGAAGAACAACACGACATACTGGGAGAAGTCCAATGAAGAACGACCACCCTGGCGTCCAGCCAGATGCTGAAGGATCAAAATGCCCAAGCGCATATGCAGCAGAATGACGTCCAACCGCAGCTTTGGCTGATAGGCAAATGAGAATCACTAGAAGTATGTCACGAGAATACCTCAGTCGTCACTCACAGCGAGCCAGACTGAACGTAAACTTTTCTCACCGATTGTCCCAAGAACGGTCCAACATGCTGAAAGGATCTGCAGGAACAAGAATTAGCATTTATGCGGTGCTTGCAGAAGATACTGAGATGTCGGACAAACTTGATGCTTACATCTAAGGTAGGTAAGATTCGGTTGAAGAATACGCCTATTCCTGTAGAAAGGAAGAGAACCGCCAAAAAAACCAGATCTAAGTAGAAGAAGTACGTGAGTGAGATGAACGAAGCGGGAATCCTATAGCAGCTCACAGGTTTGCCAAGCTGTAGCAACCCATTCAGGATGGAAGATCCCCGCTCCAGCCACAGCAAGCTGAGCTGTTCCCTATCATACATATCCACCTCGACCATCATTCTCGTAGATGCATAATCACGTACAAATGTCACCGACAAACTGATAGTCCACACTCCGACCATTGTTAACCAACCATTGATCCATGAAGCCAAGAGCCGATTTTTTGGTGCTGCTAATCGGTAGCACCAGTAGTATGCTCCCGCTGAGGTGGGGTACTTGGAGCAAATTTCTCCAAGGGAGAGGGCCATCGGCATGGTTAGGACAGAGACTAGGACCCAGCTGGGAGTCTAGCTTGATCAGTTGACAGTACGAAACGAGCAGCAGGATGCGTACCCCCAAAAAATCACAGCTGGCCCTCCACCTATGAGGCCTGTGGCGAAAGGAGCGGCGAGACCGTAGGCTAATGAACAAGCGTCAGGCAGCGGAAACCTATTGAATAGAATAAATAGACTCACGGACGGCCATGATAGCTATGAAAAGAACGGTATCCTCAGATTAAAACTCCTCCTGAGAGCGTCAGGCGCACCAAGAGTCACTGAGTTGATGAGGTTGGCTCAATTAATGAATCATCCGCAACCGAAACGACGACTTACTAAACAAAATATGAGCAAGTCCTCGATTCTTTATTGTATGAATAAAATCAGTTTCTCCTCCAGCGAAGTTGCAATGCGCACTCTAGACATCTCCTGTTGGTATCCCAGCTTGTGTAGACCTTCATCAGCACGAAAGTCAACATCGCTCAGTCCTCCATCTATTCCGGGCTTTGTTTCTTTGATCATCTTGCTGGAATGTCGCGTCGATTTTCGAACAACAAAAGTGCGAACTAGCAAGTGTTGGTGAGCGCACAGATACCGCCATGCTCGACTTGATCTATACTATATATCTGTGGGAAGCGATAAGCACTAAATTGACCGAAACACGGAGTAAACCCATTCAAAAACCTGAAGCTTGAAAGTGCTAGCTCATCAAGCCACTCGGATGCTGCTCGGATGCCAGAGATGAATACCAATCTAGCAGATTGACTTGAGAGAATTTTTTCGTACAACTCGTCGGGCAAAAAACTCGATAGATTGATAGAGAATACATGTAAAAGCCAGGCTTATCTCTGGTGCAGCGCAGTGGGAATTTAGAAAGGAACATGAAGCTCAAGGCTTACATATTACGTCGTTCAGAAGGCACTGTCACTTACTTGCAGTTGCAGTAAGTACTTCACTCAAAGTCACAAAACAAATGCTTAATGTCTGTTATCTTGCTCCACGACACATGCTATAGCCAAGTGATAGAAGTAATGCAGAATCAGAAAGGATTGATGAAGCAGAAAGAGATAGCCGCGAAAAACGACCAGATGAAGTAATTGAGAAGGAGTCAGTTGCGTGAGGCTTGATTGAGAGAGGGCAAAAGAACTGCTTTATGTGGAGAAAGGGTTTCAAGATCACTTCAATTCATAACTAAGTGAGGGGGACGTGATAACTCTTGTAAGAAGGGAAAAAGAACAGAGAAAATCCACTCCTTCAGCACAGCCTGGGGGAGGGGCTCATTCGCTTCAAATGTCTAACGTAAAAAAGATACCACTCTCCGTACAACCCATTCAACTTCCAGATTGAGGCGGAGGAGTAGCAGCATTATGAGCCATGAACGAATTCTGGTAAAAATTACCCGTGGGATGCCACTCTGCGTTCCCAGGCGAAACGTTTCCCCACATTGAAGAACCGACGTTCAAAGGTGGAGGCGCACGAGGCGTTCCGAAACCCGGTGGCCCGTGGGGATGCGCATGTACCGCTACGCCCATATTAACGCCAGGCGCAAGTGACAAACCAGGTGGGCCCCAAGGTGCTCGTTCTCCGATAGCGCTCCTGGTAGGACTGGTCGCTGGAGCTCCTGGAGGACCCCATCCCTGACCTACAGACCCAGCACGTCTACCTTTAGACACAGGAACGACTTCATCATCGTCCGCAGCAAGCGCAGACGACCCAAGCACGCCCTTCGGACTTGGGCTACGTCGAACAGGCGATCCAGACCCAGAGCTTGGAGCACCGCTATCAACGGTAGACGTCGAAGTCGAAGAGCTACTATTGTTGATCGCAGACGGACGAGCGATCGGAGCTAGGGGTCGCGTGATAGGTCCGGGGTCAGTAATAGACATGCGTCGATTTCCAGGTGTTTGGGCGGGGAGCATGGCTGGGATCGACGCAGAGGATGGATGGGACAGAATCGTGGACTTGAGAGGGGGACCAATGGGGGGTGGTGCGCCTGGCAAGCCTCGGGCAAAAGATGGCGTTGGGTCGAAAGGACTTGCACCGGCTCCTGAGTAGTTCCTTGGAAGAGCGGATGGTGCTAGGCCAGCGGTAGGAGGGGGAGGTCCAGTGGCGTGAGGCGGTGGCATCGACGGCCCTGGAGCAAAACCAAATGGCGCCGGACTGAAGGCTGCCATCCGAGGGGACATTGCAGGCTGAGACATCATGCCAGGAGGTTGACCATACAGAGGGGTCTGAGGAGGAAGATGAGACCCAAGGTGAGGCGTGATGGGCGTCGAGGGGGTCGACATCTGCGCAGCAACGGGACGAGGCTGGTGATGTTGAGGCTGCTGCTGACTTGTTTGAGGAGAGCGAGAAGAAGCCAGAGATATCGACGACGAAGGAGCAGAAACAGGGGAAGGTTTATTGATAATCTTCTTAGAGGCACCATTCATACCTCTAGGAGGAGTGGATCCAGACGCAATCGCATTTCTAGGGGACGCGGGCCCTACAGCTCCGCGCGCGTTCTTGGCGGAGTTCTGCATAGCCTTCTGCTGAACAGCTTTATCCTTTGCCTCCCTCTCCTCCCTCTCTTTCTTTTCCTTAGCCTCCCTTTCTTCACGTTCCTTCTTCTCCTTCTCCTTCTTCTCCTTCTCTCTTTCTTGTCTCTCTTTCTCCGCAGCAGCTTTTTCTGCCTTCTCTTGACGAATCCGCTCTTCCCTCTCCTCTTTAGCTTTCCTCTCCCTCTCTTCCTTCTCTCGTCTCTCCGCTTTCAGTTTTTCCTCCTTTTCCTTCCTCTTCCTCTCACGCTCAGCCTCCCTCTCCTTCTCTTCCGCAATACGTTTCCTCCTTTCATCCTCCTTACGCTGCCTTTCATCATCCTGCGCTTTCTTGATAGCCTCACGCTTCGCACGTTCTTCTTCGCGTCTCTTGCGTTGCTCGTCCTCGAAAGCAGCCTGCTTCGCCTTTAGCGCAGCCTCTTCAGCGGCTTTCTCAGCAGCTTTTTGTGCTTTTTCTTCTTCCTTGGCGAGCTTCTGTAGCCTGGAGAAGGTAAGGTGGTTTGTGTCAGGTTCATCAACAAAATCATCAAAATCATTAAAATCATTGAAATCAGGAAGAGATGAGGAGACGGAAGGTGAGGGTGAGGGTGATGGGAGAGATAGCGTAGGAGATGGAAGGATAAGAGAAGAAGTGGAATTAAGATGAGAAGACGATGGATGAGTGTATAGCGGAAAGAAAAAATGATATAGATGAGCAAGATATCGAATCATGATATCCACAACGTGTTTTCAACGACCCCGCAAAAGGCGAAGAAATGCCAATAGGTGCGGTGTGTATGGCAAAGGGGGGAAGGGAAACAAGAAAGACAAAAACAACAGAAGGAACATATCATAAAAAGGAACATCCAGAGCGGGCACGAGTACGGCCATGAGCCCAAACGGAAGCGTGACATGCAGGGCAACAAAGCACCGGTACAACGGGAAACAAAAAACCGCGCCATTTGACTTGGGCGTAGGAGATACACGAGGAGGACAGGACGCAAGCAAGCAAGCAAAAGACGAGCGACCACGAGCCATATAATACTGATCGACTTCGGCAAAGGATACCCCATTGTTTCCCTTTATCAACACGCGCCCAACAACCGGACCAGCAGCATTCGCGTGTTGTACCGTACCGAAGCACATAGCGCACGAAGTAGCACCGCACGATACGCACAACTCAGAAAACGAAACAAAAACACCAAAAGAAAACGGAATTTGCGAACATAAGTACCCACCTCTTCTTATCCTTCTTCTTCTGGTTCGCAGTCTGTTTCTTTGCCTCCCTTTCCTTCGATTGCTTGTCCTCGTCCTCTAGCTCTCGAAGAAATTGCTGCTGACGTTCTTGCGCGACCTAAGGTAGGTAAGAAAAACATCAGTCATCAATGAAAACTAGGCGTCGGTAGACAAAGAGTGGACCAGAGAAAAAAAACGGATATGTGTATGTAAAAGAAACGAGTTAACGGATGGGTAGGGAGTCCTCGGTATTGGTAGGGACTTCTCGGTAAAATTATAGATGACCAACCTTCTCACGATAAGCCTGCAGAACGCGCTGCTCGAACATCCGGGCGGCAAAGATACTAAACATGCGTTTGCCCTCTTCCATTTTCTGCTCTTCAGTCATGACCTAAACAATAACATCGTCAGCGATCAATTCGGAGATACGAATGAGAATGAAGAGCGATGATCCGTTGAAACGTAGTATGAAGGCCACGAGTGTGAGACCAGCTCCGGGAGGCTTGGATCGCGAGAAGGAAATCCTACCCTCACCTCTTCCTCTTCATCCTCCTCGTCTTCGTCCTCATCGTCCTCATCCTCATCAGACCCGCCCTCTCCGTCATCCTCCGATCCAGCATCAGACCCATCATCCTCATCATCCTCCGAGTCGTCCTCCACATCAGCAGCGGCTTCTTCCTCTCGCTGCATACGACGCTCAGCAAGCTGCTCCATCATCTCAAGAAACTTTTGACCATCATTCTTGAGTAGATCATCGGCTACAGTCAATATATTGCCTGGACCTGGAAAAAGACGGGCGAATTAAAAACCATATTATAAGGGGGCGGACGAATGGCACAGTAGATAAAGTGATTATCGGAAATGCAAACGAAACAAAATCAGATTCAGAGTTGCTTGAAAGATAAAATTGAGTAAAACTCTCAAGTAAGCCACTCGACGTGATGTTCCGCGCATCAGAAAACGAATGATGCCATGGAAAACAAGTGGAGAAGAGGGGGGAAAAGGGAGAAGAAACAAAGGGACCCACCAGTGACAGTCAAGCTACTTCCCAGATTGAAGAAGCCATCTCTACCACCAGCACCTTTTCCATTGTCCTGCTGCTGCCCCCGCCTGGCCGATCTCTGTGGCGGAACCTGACTCACCCTTGTCCTCCCATTCTTTCCATTCCCGCCATTCGGAATGAGTTCTTCATCCTCCTCATGATCAGGATCATCCTCATCCTCATCCTCCTCTTCTTCATCTTCCTCATACTCATCTTCATCTTCCTCATCTTCATACTCACCATCATCATCAGGATCTTCATCATCGAATTCCGAATCCATATGTTGTGGAGGTGGATGTTTCGCTTGTTGCTGTGGGTGCTTGCCACGTCCGTTTAACATCGGCTGTTGGCCTTTGCCTCGGCCTTTGGAGTTGGGAGGATGATTAGTCGGTGGATGATGTGGATGACCAATGACAGCGCCATTTTTGTCTAGCTCGACAGAACCGGGGAAAGGACCAGGACCAGGTGGAGGTGGGATAGTTCCACCTGAAGAAACGTATTTCTGTTGATAATTGGCATACTGCTCCAATTCATCATAATACGCATCGTAGAGCACTTCCAATTCTTCCTCGATAGCGTTCCTATATCACGAAGGAAAAACACGAGAAAAAATGACGAAAACGGAAGAAAAACCAAAAAAACAAAGAACATGAGAACGAAAGCTCGACTTGGAAAAAAATTCCTTTCACGACTAACCGCTTTCTGCCACAGACAGCACAGGAGCAAGAATGTTTCTGCTGCTCTTTCATCTTCTTCAGAACAGTATCCTTCTCGATCTTAACGAGATTCCTTCTCTCCTCTTCTCCGAGTCCAAGCCAAAACTCTTTGATCCTCTCCCTCTCCTCAGTAGTACTAGTGCTCCAAATCTTACTATTACTCTTCTGTGACTGACTGCCACCATTCGCACCGCTGCTCCCAGGCGGTCTGCCTTTATGCTGCCCCGAAGCATTAGACGAAGGAGGCGACGAATGATGATGCTGTTGCTGTTGCTGTTGCTGTTGCTGCTGAGGATACGCATGAGGTGGAACAGGCGCTTTCGACGCAGCCCTAGCCGACCTCGTCGACTGTTGCTGTTGCTGCGCTTGTTGTTGAGTCTGATTATAAGTCATTGGCTTTTTCCCAATAGAGACTTGTGACGGCTGCTGAGGCGGCGTAGCTGCCTGCGTTGTTGTCGTCGTCGTCGACGTCGTGCGACCGACTCGCATGGCGGGTGAAGATGCAGAAAATGATGACAAAGCATCTTGGCCTGAAAGGTTGGGTCCTCCACGTTCTCGGCCCGCGGCTATGCTCGGCATCGGAGGTT
>JH814868.1:59879-93145 GCA_000296255.1 Omphalotus olearius VT 653.13
CGCGTTAGCGATTCGTCCCTCGAACGACTACTACTTCGTAATTGTATCACATTCGGATACGACCCTGCCCCTCCTCCTCCTGCGCCTGACGTAGCAGTGCTCGATATAGCTGGTACACCCACAACTCTCAACGGAGCAAGTTGAATTCTATCCCCCGGACCACCCAATGCGCCTACCATCGGACCTTGTTGACCTTGACCTTGCTGAGTTTGCGGTGCAAAAGGTATACTCTGATGTTGAGCTTGTGGTTGTTGACTTGTAGGAGGTTGCTGGACGTATCCACCCGCTTGTGGTGCCATGACGTTAGGTGCGGGGTACGTTGATCCCCAAAGATCTGGTCCAGCAGGTGGTGTACCCCACAAATCGTTGCTCATCCCAGTAGTCATCCCGCCTGGTGTAGTAGGCATCACACCACCGGGTGTACCCCCATTTCCATAGTTGATGTACCCGTAATAATGAGTCGGATGACTCGAAGGTCGCATTGGCTGTTGAGTTTGTTGTTGATGTGGTGGGGGAGGGTAACCTGGGTACTGCTGGGGTTGTGGTTGGTATGCTCTCGGACTACCAGCTCGTGGTGGAGGAGGACCAGTAGGATTAGCTGTATAAGCATTATAATCGACGTATCCACCGGTACTAGCACCCTGCCCTTGAACAGCAGTAGGCGTAGGCGCTTGTTGTTGAGTAGCTCCTGAGACAGCAGCAGCGCCGATAGCATTAGGTGATGAAGTTCCAAACACCTGCTGTTGTTGCTGTTGAGCTGCCGGTTGACCTTGTTGTGGTGGGACGGGGGGTATACCTGACATCGGAGGAGGAGGAGGAGCGTGAGGTTGTTGACTCTGATCATAGTACCCATACGGCGCAGGATGAGCATACGGCGGCGGAGGGGCATACATCCCAGACTGAGGTTGAGGGTGACCCATCGGCTGTCCGTAATCATAGCGCATGGCAGCCTGTTGTTGGTAAGGATACTGCTGTTGTTGAGCTTGCTGCATCTGAGGTGCACTATACGGATCTGGAGGAAGTGGGGGTGCGTACATGCCCATTTGCTGCTGCTGAGGTTGGGATTGAGGCTGGGGCGCACTCCAGCCACCTGCAGTGTGATATGGAGGGTATCCCTGTGGAGTATGAGGAGGAGGGTGCGGAGCCTGATGTTGATGCATCGGCGGAGGAGCTTGTGGGTGTCCGTATGGCGTAGCAGACGGAGGCGGCGCAGGATATCCGTATTGAGGTACGTGCTGATACGGCGGGCCATATGAAGGATGTGGGTGAGGAAAATGTTGTTGATGAGGAGGCAAAGGAGCCATTTGCGCTACTGATGGCGGATGAGGAGGTTGCTGTTGACCTTGACCATGATACTGTTGTTGCTGCTGAGACTGCTGCTGTTGTGTGTCATACCCATGAGGGTGATACACCGCGTTCTCAAACCTTCCTTGCGGCATAGGTACTGCAGACCCAGAGCCTGCACTCCCACTCTGTGTACTAGTAGCAGAGTTGGGCGTCGCAGACGACGGCTCGATGATCGCGCCCTGAGAAGGAGGAATAATCGGCGGCGGGTGATTACCGCTACACGTTACCGCAGTAGAACCAGCAGTTGGAGTAGTTCCCCCACTCCCACCACCAGACGAAGGGTTTGAATTCGGCGTTGGACCCGAAGGAACAATAGTAGCACCAGGAGGTGGCGGAATTCTCATACCCGGCAGTAAACCACCAATACTGACGCCACTCCCTGCCAAAGCAGGATCAATGACCGGAGCAGGAGGCTCACGAGATGCTCCTGGTGGGGGTGGAACCATAGGAACTGCCATTCCAGACGAAGGTGCTGGAGCGGGAGTAGGTGGCCAGGGAGCAGGAGCGATAGGCTGGTGTTGCGCTGGTTGGTAATAATTATCAACCCTTGCTCTCTTCGAATCGCGTCGAGAAGTCTTAGACTTGGCCTTTGGCGTCCGATCCTTATCCCTGCCATCTGTATCTCGTCGTTTACCTGAGTTACTCTTTCCTGCCTTCCTACCAGTTTTCCTTCGTCCAGAGGACGGATCCTCATAATCCCCGTCATCGTCGTCGACGACGCCATCATCGACATCCATGCCGTCATCGTCACTACCGCTTCCGCTATCGCTTCCATCGTCGCTACCAGCACTCCTACCAGGGCTTCGTCGATCGGCACTTGGATCACCGCGGTCGCGATCAAACCCAGGTTGCATCTCCATAGGCAATGGCTGCAGAGGGCCACCACCAGGTACGGCTCCGGGTGGGGGAGCAAGTGGATGGTGTTGAGCCGACGGACCTCCAAGTGGAGCATGAGGAAATCCCGTGTAAGTGTGTCCGCCTTGCGAATATCTTTGTTGCGTAGAAGTCTGCGAGGTGCTGCTGAATGCGTTCTGCTGTGAGCTGGATTGAGCGCCAGAGACAGGCTGGGGATCGAGAAGAGGTACAGGTCTCTTCCTCACTCTGATATCTTTTCGAATGCGGATTTTGATGCCTTGATCGGCGAGAGAGCATGATAATGGTGTAGATTCTATGATGGTGTCAGATTCGGGTAATGATAGAAAACATGATTTACTGACCTTCCATTCCAGGGAACTTTTTGGCAGTATATACATAGAAAGGGGCAGAAAAGATAGATTTACAGTGTCGTACATTGTTGCTACCATGAATGAGACCAGTCAGAGGCGCTCATAGAAGCCAAAAGCACGCTCACCCAACAACTTCGAACAGACTCAATTTAAGCCTGTAACTTCCCTCAGTCCTGACGCTAAGATCCGGAAAAACAAAAAACCCTGCATCCTCGTTATTATGCTGAGGATCCTTGAGATGATACAACGACGAGACCACAGATCCAGTCGTACACCTAGTCCGTCCATCCTATAAAAAAACCCACAGGCCCGTCAGCAAGAGAGCACCAGCAAAAGTACATTAACCAACCAACCTTCAACCAATGCAACTCCGTATCATCATCCGGCTTCGCAAGACTTGCAAACATAAAATAATATGGATTCTGCAGGTAAGACTGAGCATACGCCCCCACCGTGGCAACCTGCTGCGAATCAGCGGATGCAGACGAGCCCCCCGCACCGCTTCCACTCGTATGCGAATGATACGGCGGCGGAGGGTTACTATGCGACAAATAAGGGGACGTATGTGTCGGAGTAGCAGAATCATCTCGGTCCCTATCACGTTCACGTTCCCAATCTTTATCTCCTCTACCTCTTTCCCCACGTTCTCTTCCTCTGTCAAAGTCTCGCTCACCCCTATCACGATCACGATCCCAGTCTTTGTCTCCGTGTTCACGGTGCTCGCGACCTGATCTGTCTTGGTTTCCGCGCTCGTCCGAATCGAGACCTATACGGCTGCTTGCGCTGGGTGTTGGACTGCCAGGGACACTGGAGGGTGAGCTTGGGAGCCGTGTCGTACGGTCATGACTTGTTCGGTCGTATGAGGTTGTTGGGTAGGTGTCTCGGGATGCTCGGTGGTGGGAAGAAGATGGGTACGAGGTGTGGGGGTGTTGTTGCTGTTTATGGGGGTTGTTATGGGGATCGATGACTCGAAGTTGGACAATTGGTGGTGGGTCTATAGGTCGACGGTCGGCTAGAGATGAAGAATATGAGCAGCTGAGCAAGAGATGTCGGAGGTATACATGCTTACCCTTTCCTCCTACACCGCACATTCGAGCCTGTTTAGGTTCTTGACGCACGGTCAATTCATATTCTCTATGGTGATATGGCAATGGGAAAGGAGGTCCAGCAGCGTAGGCGTAAGATGGCGGGTTCAAGTGCGCGGTCATCGTTACAAAGTTGTAATTCATGAACAAGGAAGCAAGAGAGAAGAAAGCAGCCGTCAGTACCCCGTACAGAGCACGAACGAAATGAAAGCAAAGACAACATAGATGCGAAGAAAGGACGTGTCGTTGTTACATTTCTTCACCAGGACCCAGGGACGAGGACTCGGATCGCTGACCAGAATGATACATTTTCTTTCGAAATGCCCATTTCCCATCTTGAACTCTGCCGGTTCCACCATTTGATCCTAGCTTTCCTTTCCCACCAGTTCCTACATTTCTCCTTCTACGTATGCTCACGCCAGTGCACATAGTACACCCAGAAACTGGGTCATATCTCGTACCACGACCACAGATCCTGAGTCAAGTAGGCCCAAAGATCGAACTCGAACAAAATCGTCCACACCAGAACAAAGAAAAGAGGGTATGTTCGAAAAAAAACTCTTCCAACACTCACAGTCTGTCCCGGTAGCTGTCGAACGGATACGGTACAGGCGGCGCATTGGCGATTACCGATGCCGACGAAGGATTCGAGGCCATGTCCTGCAAAGCCTAGCTTGAAGACAGAGAGGCAAGATGAAAGTTAAAAGGCAAGAAGCAAAAATTGCAAGTCGATTCGAGATTCCAAGTCTGTCGCCAGTCCTGTCAGCAGAAACACCTTTGAAAGGCGGAAGCACTATCAATCGACCACAACTGCTAAATTAGGTAACTGCTTAGTCATATCCGATGCACTGGCTCATCAAGACATACTCGTCCTTGGTTCACTCGAACCAAACTCAAACCTTACTGCTTCTCGGAAACGAATCCTTGGTTATACCTTGCTTTGCTGGGTAAAACATGTAATTGAATGGCACGTTGAAGCCAGAATACATGTACATATCAGATCATGAAGCCTGGACCCCAATTTCAAGAATGTACGATGCCTTTGGAGGTGAATTCAGTGACTCCTTGACAGCTCGATTTCATTTACGACTGCAGATAGTAGACTTTGACTTTGCGTGTTTTTCATACTCGATACTCAAGATGAATATCTCTTGACTGTGTCCTGCCACAAGCCGGAAAGAATATCTCACACCAAAGGTAAGTAACTTAATCGTTTCGCGCTTCTATGACATATCCTGGGTACACAGGAGCAGGCATAAATATGACTGCCACGTACCATCATCAAGCCGAACGGGAGGCATCATACCATACCGCAGTTCTCAATTTACGATATACTAGAAGCCACCTCATCACTAGCTATTACAAAGGCCTAATCGCATTCTCATCACAACTCTCCCCCTCACTGTTTTACTTATACTGAGGGCTTCAACTCTCATCAGCCGCGTTCCCGGTCCAAGTCTCGGGCACGACTTACCAATTTCAGTACAAGAAACATGTAGACGCTGCTACGCTATTATTACCATTTAGCGGAAATCAGTCCTGGGATATCTCTTTGTTCTTTCCTTTTTGATCAACTTATCGGTCATAGGAATCTAGGATGATCTTTTAAGATGGATTGGAATAGACTATGTTCCGTCTCTACGCGAATATTGGTTCCTACCTTTTCTGAGTCCCGACTGGTCGCAGCCACTAAATGGTATGATAATCTTAGCTTGTACCCAAAGCCGTGCCAAGTATCACAGGCGAAACGCTTCTCTTGCGTTATGGTACGCCGCATTCCATGTTTTGACTTCATCGTCGTCCCTTCCTCACCGTCCTGCTTTTGCCACCTATGTAGTTTAATCACGTCGGGGATGTCCTGGAGAATCAAAAACAAATGCAATAACCCTCTGGTTTTGATCTTTTATACGCAGCGGAAGGTTCATAACCCTTAACACTTGACTTTTCCATTCCCCTTGTCCCATCTAGAAGTCAAGTCTTCGCAAATTCATGTACGATCCTCGCATAGCTTCCATCCTATATATCAGCGCACAGAACAAACATTCATCACAAACTATAATCTTAATCGACACAACCATAGCAAACCAAGTACGCGCTCTGAGTGCGATTCCATGTCGCGGTCAAACTTAATCATACCCCCCAAGTCATTCATATTCTCAGAACGACATATCTTAAGGTAGATCACTCTAAAACGACCGTTCTTCAAGAACAGGGATAGTTTTTATGTTGATGATTAGGTTGACCACCATGCGCAGAAAAACTTTGCATTTTTTCAGTTTGTAAGAAGGAACTCTGCCGAAGCGGATGGGGAACTACGACAATGTCATTATTATGTAGATCGGGTCAATACGCGAGAGCGGGGGGAACCAGTCAGACTCTACAAGAATCAGGATAGAAGGTACTACCAGAGTACTGCTGTGAAGTATCACTGGCCAATGGGCGAAGAGTTGCTGACTCGAGGCCGGAAAGTCGTATGTATATAATTCAGGAACCGGCCGCGGGAAGGAACAAGGGAAGGAACAAGGGAAGGAACAAGGGTTGACTAGGAGACCTGAAGGGACTCGTCAGTTGTCAGTCATACCTTACAAGCGAGACGCTCAACAAATCAATGCATCCTGACATCCAGCTCGTTACTTACAGGACTAGAACGTATGCAGGGCCACGACACAAACTGACGTCCCATTGACCTATGGCTTCCTCTGGCCGGCCTCAAGACAGCTGAATAGACCCCGATATACCATACATACGACACAAAAGGAAAGTTGCATGCCAAAACGAAGGGTCCGTGTTGGATTCATTCTGTCACTTCCGGTATAAGTAGAAGTATGTAGTAAGTAACGTACGAATCTCGGAGATATAGAGGCTATTTCTCCTCGTTTTCGATACTATGTAGATGTGTAGAATGTTCCGGTGAGTTATGGTGTAATGTGGATGGACTTGGAAAGGGAGGCAGACGGTGGGACTCGGAGGGGGACTTTGATATACCTCATGGCGGTAATACCTACCCCACGAATCTACCAGCTTTCTCTTATAAAGCTACTAAGGTGTGTAAGTTGCATCAGAACTCACACATAGACCCAAAACATTTTTTGTTTTGGTCATCCAGAACTCAAAAGTATGTATACTAAGTAGTACCTCAGCATTAATCTAAAATATGAGATGAGTTTTCATCGGAAATGGAGCTACCTAGGTGATTTCGTACTTTCATCCTCCTACTTTGGCAACGAAGTGTAGTGCGAATTCAAATCCTAATGAAATGATACTACTGAGCGATGTAAAACAAATCAACCCCAGGAACATCACTATGATCCCTGCCCGGAGTGAACGGACGACCTTGTGGACAATCCAATCTGCTGGAATCACACGCTCTACCGCTGAGCTAAGGGATCAAGTAACTGGTTTCCGAAGACGCCTACATGAGTCCGGGCGGTACTTGGCTTTACATTTACGTTTCTTGAGATGATTCTGTCTGTTCGGTCGAGATTCGCAAGGACTTCACATCAGACGTATTAGTGTTGTAATAAATGAGGAGCAGTAACCACCCCTCAGTGCTCTTAGGGCCGAGACCGGGCCGAACTTGAAATTCCAAAGTCATCGGGCATCCAAGCATCTCCAAGCATTCCCTTTTTCTTAAACTTGAACTTCACGAACGTCGGGCCTCGGCGTCCCGTCTTTTCGTTGGTCCGACATGAAGGAGCATATTTTACTAAACCTGCTTTCTATCAGAAATCTCGACGCTTCATTAGAGCCTTGAAAATGTAATACCCCATGGCGCTCCGCCCCCGGCTTCTGCATATAAATCGGAACTTGCATCTCTCACTGATATACGAGACGATAACAAGTTTCTTTCGCGTCTTTTTGGCCCCGTACGATTTCTTGTTTGTTTTCACCACTTTGAAGGTAGTTTACGAGATGACGGGGGCGAAAACGACGTTGGAAGGCAGAAGGCTTTACCGAACGATTAATTTTGTTGCTGGGTTGGCTATCTTTTTGTGAGTTGTGGTTTTTCTGCTTCTGTGTCTCGTTGATTTCCTTATTATTTCATGAACAGTTTTGGATACGACCAAGGAATGATGGGAGGTGTTAATACTTCTCCAGATTACGTTCGCGTCATGGGGTTGGGGACTTCTTCGTATGAGGGTGCTTCGGAGGGTTATGTTGTAACAATAACAGAACCTACGAGACAAGGAGGGATCGTCAGTAGTGCGTATCGATCCACATCGCGCTCGCTTCAATCCAGCTTCTTACGGTTTTTCGCGAACAAAGTCTATTACCTTGGAACCCTAATTGGATGTGTTTTGGGAGGGATCATCGGAGATAGACTTGGTCGTCTCAGGACAATGTTGATTGGAGGAGCTTGGGTTTGCTTGGGTGCGACATTACAATGCTCAGCCCAGAATATAGCATGGTACGTGTCTCGTTCCGTTCTATGAAAGTCCTAAGTTTAACTGTAAGAATTGTTTGTTAGGATGCTTTGTGCCCGTGTCATTAACGGAATAGGGACGGGATTTCTGAACTCTATCGTACCAGTGTGGAGTGCGGAGGTAGCTACTCACACATCAAGAGGTAAATTTGATACATTTTATACCCGTCTCGCACCGAACTTCATTCATGTTCATTTTACAGGTGCTTTCATTGCTTTGGAATTCACACTGAATATATTCGGTGTAGTCGTTGCATATTGGTTAGAGTTTGGGCTTGGATTCGTCGGGGATGGCCGTTCGCAAGTTAGATGGAGGTTTCCTATCGCATTTCAGATTGTTCCGGTCCTCATGTTCATGGTGAGGATGATTTATTTGCGTTGCATGATCCGCTTCTCCATGGTACCCTGCTAATCGGTCTGCATGCCAGGGTGCGCTATATTGGATGCCCGAGTCTCCGAGATGGCTCGTCAAAGCAGGTCGCGTAGAAGAAGCAAAGGAGATCCTCCGTCGCCTGCGCGCGACTTCGGACGATTCCAATGCAGACGAATCCGGAGAGAAAGGCCACGGCGCCACAGATTCAGAGTTCAACTCTATCCTCGAGGTTGTCAAGCTTGAGAAAAAACACTCGAAGATGAACAGTTACTGGAATATGTTTTGGGGTATCGGTTCAGGTGATCTACACATTGCGAGAAGGGTGCAGTTGTCCATTTGGCTGCAGATCATACAAGAGTGAGGATGGCTTTTTTCTATGCGGTAAATTTATACTCTAACCATCGGCGCCACAAAGATGGGCTGGTATAGCTGCTATTACAGTTTATGCCCCGACAATCTTCGCTGACGCAGGATACGGTGCTCGTAAGTCTCAATGGCTGTCAGGTTTGAACGATGTGAGTCGAGTTCCTGTTTTTTTTTCCTATCGAAAAAGCTGAAATGTTCACTTCTAAGGTGACCTACATGCTCGCTACCCTTCTGGCTGTCATCACGATCGATAGATGGGGTCGTCGTGTTGGTTTATGGTGGGGTGCAGTCGGACAAGGCATATCACTGGTACGTTCCTCCTTCATTTTTGTTCCTTCCACAAAGCATTCATACTGACCTCATCCTGATATCTTGCTCTCTAGATTCTCGCCGGTGCCTTTTCACGTCTATTGAAGGACCACCCCGAGAAGGCTGCTCAGTACGGTGGTGCCGCAGCGTTCTTCGTGTTCTTGTACACCGCGATATTTGGTGCTACATGGCTCACGATTCCGTGGGTATATCCAACGGAAGTGCGTATTGTTTCTACTTTCTCACCAAGGTATTCATCCTCTTACTTGCCAGACTTTCCCACTTCAAGTTCGCGCCAAAGGAAACGCTTGGGGTGTTGTCGGTTGGAGTATAGGGAATGGGTGGCTTACGCTCCTGAATCCTATCATGTTCAATAGAATTGGTGAAAAGTAAGTCATCGTCGGGATCTATACATGTGTATTTCGAATTGACCTCGCACGACTCGGCATCATACAGAACTCTCCATATATTCGGCGCTATCAACTTTTTGACTATCCCCATGGTGTACGCTTTGTACCCAGAAACAGGTCCGTAGTGATATTCTCGCACATCCGAGTCAGTCCTTGATGAATAACCCGTGTCACCATGTACAGCAAATCGCACTCTAGAGGAAATGGATCTTCTTGTATGTCTTGCCACATCATACACATTAAACCCGACAACACTAACTCCGTCTGATATCTCTTTGCAGTTCGCGAGTAAGAGCCCTTTCGTCTGGGACGAAGAGAAGATTTTCAGCAGGTTAAAAGCAGAGATGGAAGCCAGTGGGAAAGGTATAGATGATGTGGTAGAAGGCGCTGAGGTGTCGCCGAACGAGACTCTTGAAGTATCGGGAATGAAGGAGTAATGACCTGAATGTATCGAACTCACGTACGAGACTATCGGAGCAAGCGATAGATAGAGAAGGAAGATAATACAAAATCTCGTCAGACCAGCTGAAATAGGAAAATGTGTAAGTACTACGTAAGGAAGTTTTGCAACCGCGCCGCATAGGACATATCCTTTCACATGGATTTCTGAACAGAACCACCATGTTCTTTCGATTTCTGGCCTTCAAAAAACTCGGTGTGGGACCCTGCAACTATCGCACTCATTTTCTACTCCACAAGTGAGCTCAGCTGGACCGTGAACGGTATTTGAAGCCGGGTGTTGTAAAGCTTTCCTTTGACATGGAGGCAAATGAATACATTCAACGTTCGTCGCTGGATGCAACCTAGGGTGGACAGTAATTGTAAATCGTGACTGCTCCGTGGTCTCGGGTATTGCTCTATGTGCATGGATCGTCACTTGACTGGACTTGGGTACAAATGAAGATTTGAAAGAAGTCAGGAATCGTCGTTATCCAGCTTCTGAGGGGATCGACGTCATACCTAACCGATAACAACGCGGTTAGTTTTCTTTTCTTTCCATAAATCATACAGCGAACTTGATGAATTCAACTTTAGGAGATGACTAGTTCCGACGTGTAGCTGCGTGTTTGGAAGCGAGATATCGAGGGCTTTTCAATTCAATCTTGTATGGGCAATTCAACCTCAAGCTACTCCTTCAACTTGCCAACACGACCTCTCGTGTTTCACTGGAATTGGAATGACGATTTCCCTCCGAGCTCGGATCGGTCAATCCATTTACGAACTGGCAATGACGTTCTAAATTTACATCTGGGTCTCCTCATGGAAGATGAACTCGTCACTTGAGGTGGCTGCCATACCGCTCATCACGACCTGGTTCCATTGAACAGCAGGCTCTAGTTTCCTTGCTCTCATCGATCATGCCGTGTGGGACGAAAAGACCGTCAGATGGACAATAATGCGGTCTAGATATCCAGAACCACCCATGGATTGGAAGGGAGGTGTTACGCTGGTTAGAAGGATGACGATTGGTGACAATACTTATCTATAACGATTCCCTTCTGACCGAACAGTACGACAGGGTACTTGCAGAAAGGGGGTAGCGTGCGTGGTGAGGTAGAACATTTATGCATCATGGGCTGTTGTAGGATCTTGTGTGCTTCGCCGGGACGACCTTTCGCCCTCGATAATGGGGTTGAAGACGAAGGAGCCGGAACTTTGTTCCGTTCAAGTTGGGAAATAGCTGGATCTCGTGCTACACCTTCGGTATAGTCTGTAATCCATGCCTGTTCCCGTGAACGGTCTGTAAAGGCCACTTCTCCGATGCTCCAGTACCCTGTCCTATACCAATACTTTGCACCAGAAGCATTTCCTGAATGTGCTTTGCATGATGGTTGCTCCATGGCACCTGTCACCTATCGGTTTCCAATTTGTCGAAGGAAACTGATGTTGCCGTTGTACTCTTTTACTAGACTTCTTACAGTTCGATAGCTGAGAGAATCATTTGGCCCGAAACGGTCAATTCTCAACTACGTCTTCTTCCACCAAGCACGCACTGTCCAAAAGCGTGTTAGTGCAAACAGGTATTCTTTCCTGGCGCTTGCTTGGCTTTACAAACAGTTCACAAAGAATTCAGGACACACAACCTATCAATCAATGTGTAAAGAAGCGCTTTCGACAGACAAGATATCCATCATTCCAGGCTCAGGTGTTTGTTTCAATACAGCTTCCCACCCCCACATACAGAAATCTGAGTACTACATATCTGACACATTGAATTGACAGGGCAGCCAGGAAGACTTGTTCATGAAAGAACAGTGATCTTCGCGAATCACGATTCTCCATATTGTTGGCATCGGTACATTGGTGGAGTAAGATTTCCGGCGGAACGAGTAGTCTGCGAGTCACAAGCGACCTGTTGTCGTACTTCCTGGGCCCAAGTCTCTGGTAATTGCGTGCTGAAATATCCTGGAAATATACCTCCATGCGGCGCATTAAAGCCCAAGTGAATTTTTTGGTTCATTGGAGGGTAGGAGACACCGGGGGAACTCTTGTAGCCTGTCAGCCTGTTGAGATCAACTCCGCCTCACTGCCACGTCTACTCACGCCAGATGAACGTGAGCTCTAGAGACGAGACATGCGTATCGTATAATGTATACGACTATATGCGTAGAGACTTGGGAAAGCCTGGAGATCTTACTACCGCTCCAATGTGATTGACTCGAAACCGACTTCCCTTCCATCGGTGTCGACATCTGAACTTGTGAGATCCCTGGCCTGTTTTAGCAGTATATGTTCTTTGAGTAGTCACCTGGATTCTCCGACAATTACACGCCATTACCGACCTGCATTTCTATCATGTATCATGATGGAGAAGCACTGCTAAGCCTGATCACATTTCCAAGTATGACATACACCTATACAGTTCGCGGGATGCTTTTCAACGCTCAACTCTCACAAATGTGCTTCTATCAATGTACTCGAACAGCAGGGGGATATAGAAGAAATATGGTTTCACCCTTGACGCCAGCGCATTATACGAAGTTCCTCCCTGTTACATCAACATCTAGAGTGACACATTTATTGGGGGGCTCGATCGCGGAAACCCTTCGCGTAGTTACAGATAAGCTGAGGTGGTACACAATTAACGGTAAAATATTAAATACTGGCGAGGATGACGAGCAGGGGAACAAGCCTAGCAAAAGCAAGGAGAAAATGTTGAAGATATGTAAGAGATACAAAAGGATTAACACTTTGTACGATTCTTCGTTGGATGGAGTGAGAGAAAAAAAGGGAATAATAGATAGGCGAGAGCAGAGTCAGGTGCGATATGTATGTGAAGAGAAGTCGTTATGAAAGATGCTGGCGAGACCTCGAACAGAACAATAAGGGGGGTGGACGTCTGAATGCGCATCTAAATTAAAGAGAATATGCCACAGGTCGAAGTGAAAAGGAAATAAATATAGTGTGATGGCGACACAAGGTAGGAATGCACAAGAAGAGGAAACGAAGGAAAGGAAAAGAGGGTAAATGCAACAAGGACCGCAGTGAATTGATGTGGATGCAAAAAGTCGAGAAAAGAATTGCAAGTCTGAGAATGAACAAGTATGATTTCTGATGTTGCTCATACACGAGTAATTTTAATCATGAGCAATAAAAAAAGAATTACAAACTTCCAGTCCTAATAACCAAGGATCGGACCGGACCGGCATCCCCGATGAGATTTGTAAAAATATGAAGGCAACAGGCACGCAGCAAAACAGCTGAGCAGGGCATAGGGCATAGAGAGGGGGGGCATATGGACATAACTCCACAGAAAGCCGCATTGCAGACTCAGAGCAAAGAGAAATGGGGACAAGAGACACGATGCGATGCATAGCACACGATGTTGAACCGTCAGATGGGCGCGAACACTCCCTTGAATTGTTGATATCGGAAGTCGAGTTGTTGCGAACCAGGAGGCGAAGCAGCCTTGTTAACCTCGGACCTTCCAAGTATCACCTCGAAACGATCAGCCCCTTTCCTTCAATAGATTCGCATGTCCGAACCGTAATCCTGCGAGACATAATAGTGATTATTATTGCCGTTGTTATTCGAGCCCGACCTCTCATTCGATCCCGAGTTTGGACCATTCCCGTTCGAACCTGACTCATCGGGAAGAATCATCGGCGGGTGCAAGTACGTCGAGAACAGCGCGTCGTCATCGTGATTTTGCATCAAGGGTGGGTGCAGGTAATCCATAGGCGAATCTTCCGAACCCGACGAAGGGAGGAGCATTGGTGGGTGGAACCCATGATCGCTGTCCTGCATCATCATCGGCGGGTGCCAGAACGCGTTCGCCGCAGATCCACGGAAGACCTGATTCGGAACGTACGAAGTCGGAGTCGACGCAGATGGGAAAGTACTGAAAGGAAACTCGGAAGAAAGGGAAATCGACGATCGTTGCGAATGAGAGGTCGCCGATGAGGTCGTAGAATACCCATCTGTGTAGGAATTGTACGAGACTGCAGACGAAGGGGGTTCAGATGCCGAGTCAGTCGACATGCGTCGGCGCTTCGTCGTCCTCGGACTCATGCTCAAATCCACGTCAAGATCGACAGAAGCAAAAGGAAGAGGATCCATAGGGGTAAACGAATGCTGATACAAGTGATCAGGGTGGTAGGGTCCCGGGAACTGGAAGCTGAACACATTCTGATACAAGCTTGCGTTAGACGCCCCCGCACCATTCGAAGAATTTGCACCCATATTGCCTCCTCCCGTCGAGTTGCTGTTGTTTTGTGCAGTATCGGGGCCCAGGGCACCAAGTAGCTCACTCTGCGTTCCTTGATGGTAATCGCTCTCTTCCGCAGAGCTGATAGCACTGTAGTCATAGTTGATCTGCGGAGTGACGGTGGAAGAATCTGGAGCGAGGGTAGGAGACGTTTCACGTGCTGGGGAGGCACGGCGAGAGACGCCAGGGCTGGCGGAAGGCGTCTCCGCTAGGATCCCATTGGCAGCACGACGCGCATCGTGCCTCGAACGTTTGCGAATGACATCGGACTTCATCGAGATCGGACGCGCAGAGCCGTGAAGCTTGTAATAAAGACCGCATCTAAACGAAATGAATAATGGATTTTGTTAAAGAAAATGCTATCGGAGACTTACGCATTGCAGACAGTCTTTCCTTCATCATCTTTTCGCCATAGAGGCGTAGCAGTAGTGTGGCAATTGTAACATTGAGCTTTGGTCAAAAAAAATTCAACATGAGCGAGACAAGATAAGGTATGACCAGTCCACTAACCCATGACCTCGACAGTTTCTTGCCTCGGGGTAGACTGCGTTCTACCCTCACCATGCGTATTCCTCATTGTCTTGGGTCGAGGGCGTTTGTGCTACACAAAGCGCAGGGTATAAATCAGCTCTAGATAAAGAATGTGGACACGATCCACCCACCAGCTTACAATAAAGCCCACATGCATTACAGTTCAGCTCGTCGTTTAAACCTCTTCTCCAAAGCGGCGTATGAGTTGCACCGCAATTCGAGCACTCGGCCTTCTGCCCACCAGGTGCACTGTTATTGTTCAAACTCGCAGCTCCACCACCAGACTTCAACACGGAAGAGTTGAGGGAAGTGGCCGTTGCACCGGGAACACTCGATGTTCGACCTGAAACGCTCCCACTCGAAGTGCGCACGGTGAGATGTGGACGAGGGGTGTTGGATCGTGCGCCGGCGAAAGAGGTCGCTCGTGAGGCAGCGAGGTTGCCTTTTGAAAGAGCAGCAGCAGGTTTACTGGAGAACTCCTTGGGTTGAGGACTTGTATTCGAGATAGGTGGGACGCTACTGAGGGTGGTAGTAGACATCAGATCGACTGAGTCGCTGCCCTCGTCATCACTGTCGACGTCAGCTGCACTGCTGTCATCAGCGTCAGAAGTGTCGAAGCTGCCCCCACCAATTTGACCGAATGTCGAGCCAGGAACGGTAGTAATGGGCACAGACTGCATGACGACGTCGTTATTTTGGAGAAAGTTGGAGTTGGTGTTGGGGAGATAGAATGTCGCTGTATTTGGGGTGCTCTGAGGGTTGTTGTTGTTGTTGTTGTTGTTGGAGGGGGCATTGGAAGAGTTGTCGTTATGCTCCTCGTCGTTCCCGTTTTGATTCTCAGACAAGCTGGAGGAAGCAAAGAACGCAGGAGACCAGGGCCTAGGACTGTCAACACCGTTGAGAAGCTCGTCGAGAGGCAACTCAATAGTGGGCCGAGGAATGCTAAAACCGTCGTGGTCGTTGATGTTGTGATTCGAGGGGACAAGCCCTTCACCGTAGTTCATGCGAGTCGTGAGAGTGGGTGATGGATACAGTAATGCAGTTGGACCGAAATCATTGGAAAACAGAGGTGGAAAACGCAGAGATTGAGAAACATTGTGATTATCGTTATGTGAAGATTGGAGAGTGAAGGAAATGGAAGTAGAGTCAAAAACATGGGATCTTCGACCGCGTTGAGTAAGAGGTGGGTCCTTGTCATTCCCATCTTCGTCGGGGACAACAACCATCTGATCGTCAGCCTTGATGTCTGCGCCACCAGTAGACGCACGGACACCACCCCGGGGGCGTTTGTTGAATTCGGGAGAAGGTTTGAGGTCTGGTTTCATGACAGGTTGACTGCTTACCGGGGTCGGCTGGTCAACGCTGAATGTGAATTGCATTCGCTTGATGGTACCCGGTTGCGCGTTCTGGCTAGCTTCTCGATTGCGCTCCTTCTCCACCGCTCGTTGGCGAATCATGTCAGTGGAATGATTGCGCCTAAAGTCGGGGGCCTCGAGCTCTTCAATACTCCTAAAAACACGGAAGTAAAAAGTCAGAAAAAAACAGGGCAAAGGGTTGATTAGGGACGGAATGACTCACCGTCCTTTCTCCTTGTCCAACTTGTCGCCCATGCACTTGGAAAGTTTCTTGAACTCTCTCTTGGATTTAGCATTGTCGGTGTCGACCATGAGGTTCTGGAGATGCCATAACCTCCAGCTCAAGTTCTCGAGCCTTTGTCCTTGCTCGAGGTAACTAGCGACCTTGGTACAAACCTAGCAGGACGAACCGTCAGCTCAAAGAGCGCCCGAAGAAGGGGAAACGAACCTTCCAGGTCTTTGTCAAAGACTCGACATCGCCGAGGTTGCTGAACGCAACAAAAGACTTGTTACCCTGTTAGAAAGAGAAAAAATAAGCGGAAGGTCGAGGCAGCGGTCGTGCGGAGCAGAACCGACTTTGAACTTGAGATTGAGGATGGAGGGCATGTACAAAGAGCTTGAGATAAGAGCAGCAGTCGTAAAGCAGAGAGAACTTGACTTCGAGTGATAAGTAGGGGAGCAAGCTTAAGTGCATCCAAAAAAGGTGACCCACGTTGCTTACCAGATAACAAATTATTTTACGATTATTTTACATATTTTTCAAACTCCGCTAAACATATCCTCTTCACAGCAGTCTGTTCAGTAACGTGTATCAGTCGAGATACAGACAAGCTTTCCACCGTATTCGCCCCAGATTCAAACGTTATTTCCACTATTTCTCTTCTCTTTCGTCCCGAATCCCCGTAGCTCGCTTGACTGACTGGGGCACCAGATTCATCCATTTCTTCCATCGTACTTTCTACATCTTCCAGCCGTTTTTCGGCATCCCAAGCCTTCCTCACCCAGTCAACACGTGTGGGCATGTGAGTGTGGAGATGTCATCTTACAATCCGGCTCGTACATAGCAAAAGCCCCCGGAGCTCAATCTCGGGTTCAAGGCAGGCTAACCTCGAAATCGCAAAACTTCCCTCTTGTCAGAATCACCGATTTCATTCCGGTTCTTGTAAGTATCGTCTGGGTTCAAAAGCTGATAAGTGCAAAGGTACCAGCATGCTGTGGTTCCTTGTCGTCGTCGGGTAGCTATGTTTGCTCAAGGTCAATTCAAGGTTAGCCACTGGTTAGCCGGTATTGCGGTAAGATGTGGAACACAGCCCACGTAAGTAATTCAATGCATAGTAATCTAAGCGACACTCTCAGTCTCAGGGGCGCGCATCTAGCAAAGTGTTCTGGAGGTACAAGGTAAATGACAAGCGGACGGGTCTTACTCTATGTATGTATACACGCCTTCAACGCCACAGGGATGACCTGGGGACGACCAGCAAAAGCAATTCAGCTTCACTCTTAGGTGAACTCCTCTCTTAGTGTCTTTAGCACCACTGACATCCGATACCTCCGAAATCGGAAAGGTCAGCTCTTGGAACAACTTGTGAGAACATTCTACCGATTTCAAACATCCTGATGCCCTTGCATCCATATGTTCACGTTCAAAACCCTAAGCCCTTAGCCCACCCCAAGCTTTCAATTATGCCCTTATATCCAGCAAAAAACGCTAATAGGACGCGTCTTCCGACAGTCGACTCTTCAGCATGCTTTTGGGAGGACTAGATCAGAAGAAAAGAAGGGGTAACAGAAACCGCAATGACCGCCCCACTGCCTCGAGGCGACGAGTAACTTGTAAGTCAGTCTTTGCTCGAGGGCCGCTCACTAAGTAGCTACTGCTGAAGCTGTGCATACTACAGGAGACTAATAATTATCGACGTCCCCGTGGCCGCCGACGCGTTTGTGCGTACATAGTACGCCGAACATTAAAGTCACATCTGTATCTGAAAGTAAATTCATATTAACTTCTATCCATCTCCCGCGCACAGACAGAAGGTGCCCCGCAATACTTATCATCCCGCGACCGACCTTGCCTGCACCTAGGTCCTTACGTGACTCGATATGGCTCTTCAAGCTGAAGCGCAGCCTTGCCTCGAGGTGATCCTCGACGCTCGTCAGAATCCAGATCATTTCATTCGATCAAGCGACGGGAATCCCCTTGCGAACCTCGGGATATTCCAGGATATTCCTTGAAATACACGAACTTCCCGACTCTTGAGTTCCAACTCAGACATCCCGGTTCTAATTTCCATCGGACTTGCCACATACGGTTTGTCCTGAATCGCGCCATGATTTCACCCTTTGAACGCAGGCACGATATCAATAATTCAATCCCAGCTTGACGTTGACATCAATTGTTAGTAAATCGTTTTTCTTCCTCTTGGAACTTGTTTTTTGCAGTCCGATTGTAGATTATCCACTGTCCTGCACTGAAAGTAAGTATCTCGGACGATATGAATGTCTGACAGTATCCTAAGGTTCTACCAGCCAGTTCAAACCCCTATCCAAAAGAACGTGTATCTTCAACACGGGCTTCCGCTTCTGTGGCGCTCACCTTCAACGCTTTGGACTTTTGTCTAGGGCACTTTAACACGATGTACGACGGAACGGGCGCCCTTCTCCTTCATATCATTCCGCAAGCGTCCTATAGCTATAGCACTGCCGCGCATCCCGCCCTCCGACGTCTCGGAGATTGACTCTAATGAATTTGCCGATCAGGTCTGCATGTTCGTTCCCCGGACTGTACTTACCTTAGATTGTGTAGGCATGAGAATGCGCCTGAATGCGCTCATCAACCTCGAGGCCTGAAGACTATGTAGGATGCTTATGTCCGCGAGGGTTCTTCAAGTGATTCCTGTCATCTAACGGTTTAAATGCGAGTGTCTTAATTGATAGGTCAGGCGTATATCCCCGTCTTACAGTACACGGAATTGCAGGGTTCAAATGGTTGGCTTTTGTCATAACTCATTTCTCGTACCGATGCGATGGTTTGAAGTTCAAGAAGCTTTCTCCCGTGAGACCCAATGAAGAGCCTGAGGGTGAGTTTGCGTTATGAATCCCTTCAATTTACGCCCACACATACTAGTTTCTATGATCTGCCGCTGCTGGCATTTCGCTGTTCCTTACGCGTAAGTACTTCGACTACCTGTTCTGTACATACAGTTACTCTCATCACTCTGGAATTACAATTAGGGCTGAAACACTTATTCCTGAATCCCAAGTTCGCTATCAACGTAGGTACAAGTTGAACCGGAAGAACTACCGAAATGGAACTTGGTTCTTCAATTCTGGCCTTCTATTCTTTTAGTTGCTTTCATTTCCGTGAATTCTACACAATCACTTCAGCTGCTGTTGAACGGACTCATGGAGTATTGTCGGCTTATCGTGCCTGTACGATCAAAAGACGTCAGAAAATCGCTCATTTATTTCGACTTATAGCTTGCGGGCCATCAGAACCAGCAGAACAGCACTCCCGACCCCACTACGTGTCTCGTCTTCAAAACGTGACCCTTACTTACAGGCCGTCTTCTGAAGAGCACATCAAAGAGGGAGGTATCTCACTTCCCTTTGTTCCCTGGTTCTCCGAGTCTATCTTCCCGCGTTCATAGAACTCAACACTTGTGATTTCTTGTCTTGTTTTCTTTTGGGAAGACGCCGATGTGGAATATGGGCGACTAAACTGCTGCCTCGGGTGGTCAAGCATCAAACGGCACGCGTTGTTCTCGTATCAAATGACCTTTTTATCAACCCCTTTTGCTAATCCTCCCCAAGGTCGAAGAAAGCTTGGCTTCGATTCTCCGTGTCATCGCTGGGGTGTACACTGTATCCGCACATGCATCCAATGAAATGTGTAGACACCAGGGGATCTTTTGTAGCTACTAGCTGATGGTGGCACCGTACTAAACGAGGGTTACTCGTGTACATATTCGAATATCTTCTGGCAGGGACGTGAATTTCTAGCTCATGTTTGACTTTGAGTCGAGGTGAGTCCAGTCGTTCTCACTTATACAAACACCAGCAGCTTACCACCTCATGTATAAACGACACGTATGACTCTGGCACGCACTCAGGCGACTACACATACACATACGATGATTCCTATATACTCGAATTCGAAGTCTTCGAAAGATCTAGACTCTGGGAGTCATAGTACGAGCCATCTGACCTTTACCATATTCCCCTCATTGGTCAACCGATTTTCAACAAACTTATACGTGCCTACGACTACATCCTATCTCGCCTCAAATCTGACAAATTACCCATGGTTACCTTCGAGCATCAGCATTGCCCTGGTGATACATATCAGCTACTTATGTCTCAGAGACTCGTTTATACCACAATAAGGGTCTCAGGGTCCAAGCTGAAGCGCTGACCATTTGTTCAATCGCACGTTCACTCCGGAATCTCCCTATATAGTTCTTCATTTATGTATTAACTGTGACGCATAGCGCTAACGCCCCAATCTCGATCAGAGATGATTTCCGATCGAGGAAGTCTTTCTGGGATTGAAGAGACGCTGACTGAATCTTCTCATAATAGTTACTGACGAGAGAGGGATTCGTGCCGTGCCAAAGCGCTCAGGCTGCAAGGAATGTCGTGCCGATGTAACTGATTCAGGAATCAAGCCGTCCTTCGGAAACTTTATCGTCAAAGCCTCTGGATCAAACTACATAGTACGAGTCTCGCAGTGGCTAAGAGACTGTATCAGCAAGTAAGTATACCATCATTCATCATCTCGCATCTTTGCGATGTTTGTCATTGTTCAGCCGTGTTCAGCGCTTTTGTAGCTTCTTTGAAGCGTCGGTAAGCAAATATAATATAATATCTGGATAATTGCTGATAATAGTACGCGATGTCAGTAGTTATCGACGGTGGCTCCTGTCCTTGCCGTGCCATCGTTGCACTCACACCAAGCAACTGGACTTTGGCGCAATCGGAAGCTTCAGTAGCGCACACTGAGGCATTCTACACAATCACATGTTCCAATGTTATCCGGGTATATATTATAATAATATATTTTAATTTCTGGACTTCTTCTCATCCTCATGTCTGTCATCTTTGCTCTATCTCCGAAACTATTTTCAACTTCAACTTCATCAGTCTTCTTCTTCCGGCCCGCCACGGTAACACTTAGAGCTTACATACTTAGCCTATCCTTCACAATGTGTAAGTACAATCAGCCTTCAAAGAACGAAAACACGAAACACAGCCTGTATTGTATCAGGCTCACATACACGCATTCACTCCCTGGCAGTCGGAACCATGTTGAATGTCAAATTGACTTTTCAGTAAAATGTTGTAACCAAAATACAGAACATCTGACAATCTTCTGACCAGTGTTCTCGACGAAAACAGACCTGATACTCTTTCAGGTAATAACGACGTCAATGCCCTTTGCCAACTTGTCGAGATTGGGCGAGTTCGGTGATTTGACTGAGTGTCTTTCATGTCAGCAGGTTCACAGGTTATAGCTATTTGAGCGCTCAGCGTATGTCCAAACGTACAGAGTTTGTAGATAGTGCAATAAGGCTAAGTAAAGTGCATACTGCCCGCGAAGGAAGCTTGGCCAGCAGTCTTAGCTGTTATACCTCCTGGTCGTGTGCTTGACAGAAGTGGCTTTACGTTCCGCTCGGTTAATAGCAAACAGCATTCGAATAAGTATATATGTGGCTCTCAGGCTCAGCGAAGAAGGTGCAGAACCCAGTATGTACTTACTCGGCAGCTGAGGTTGATTTCGAAATCGGATCCCATGCAGACGGCAAGGTGAAGAAACACCAGATGCGAATATTATGGAGTGCACAATTCAAATTATCCTGTTGTTCACCACTGTTCCGGTCACAATGACGCTAGGACTTGCTCAACGCTGCAACAACAACGAGGGTTTCGCACAACTCGAGGAATATGTGTTTCTATCGTCTATCCTACACGGAGTTTAAAGTCAGTGACTGAGAACACCATATCTGGGTGCTAAATAGCAAGCACATACCGGGCTAGACTCTGCTAGACTCTACAGTCTCTACTATCCAATGTCCATCAGCTTCCACTAAATCGTCGGCTGCGAGGGGACCCATACTACATAGATCCATGCGGAAGACTTGTACGGGGCTTGCCGTCTGCAACCCTGTATTGAAGAAGTGAGAATACGCAAAAACCTTGAACATGGTAAACCCGGGACCTTCCTGGATTTAGATTTAACGAAGACATAACCGAAAAAGATGGATGCTAACTTGAGGAGGTGTAGGAATATGCATGACCCGTCAAACTACTTACTCAGACCACCTAGTAAGTAGGATTCAATCAACTCCGAGTCGGCATGCAACTAAAGGCGTCGAGGTTCAATTGGAGTTTCCAGGGTTGACATCAGGTTCTAGAGCAAGCACTTACAAGAGCTTTGTGATATACATTGAGAGAGTTAAAATGTCTGCACCCCGTCGACTTCCAAAGTTTCTTTTTGCTCGCATTTTCGCGGACATGACATAGGCTCTCCCTTTCCCACCAACCTCTCCGCTAGTTGCAAGGCGTAAATTCAATTCCAGACGGATCATTGCGGTCTAGATTATGATCATTTTAAGCTTGATCACAATCTGTACATACCTGTCGCTGTGCATATGTATCTGAAAATATAGAAACTAACGTACCGCTCGGGCCCTGTGCCAGAGGTGTAGCCTGCTGGACCAGCATAAGCAGGCTTTGTGCGTTTCGCCGCAGTTTCAGCATTGCACGCACAGAAAATGTGAAAAGTGTATAACATTCCCTTTAGCAAGATACATACTTTCCACCGAATCCTAGAAGAGAAAATCCTTCAATCGATAATACCCTTGATCTCGAACCGACAAGTAAGAAGTTTTGAACTCAGCGAGCGCCTCGAGGTATGATAAGCGGGCGTCAAGTTACTACGATAAGAAATCCTACCGCCCTGTCAGAGTGTCATGCAGTTTCCGCCGTGGTAACCCCTTGAGTTGCTTGCAGTCGAAACATGTTCTTGTTTCTTGACAAGCGAACAATTCGACCCGAGATAGAGATCTTGAACTCCTTAGATTACTTACGTTGAGGGAAGATATGCAAATATTGCCTCGAGCTCTTGTTAGTAGACCAGTCCCAACAATACCATGACGCAGGAATGCAGAACCGGGTTTCAGCGGGCCACCAGCGTCCGACTCGGAGGCGCTATACATCGGAAGCATCAGAGAAAATTGGCCATCAGTAGTAAACCCGATTGAGAGGGGGATTGAGCCAAGTACCTGAGACTATGTAGTAAGTTACTTAGCTGTGGTTAGTCAGGATCAGCCTGGATCAGCACGCACCGTCAAGACCGGGAACACGCTGGAACACGCCGAGATTAGCTTTTTGAGTTGGTTCAATATATGGGGATCTACATATGACATCTAGGATTGCGCGGGGCTTGCACAGGCTTGCACTTGCTATGTCATCTTCAAGGCTCCTATGTACTTAGCGGAAAGTACCGAGGGGAGGATCGGCAGAAGCCTAACCAGCAGGTAGCCTCGAGGAGGACAGGCACTGTCAGTTGACAAGTGTATCGTGTCATACCATCTGAATGGACGTTGTACACAGGTCCTGGGAGCCCTGATGTCAGAATTAATTAGCCATCTGATCTCAAGTATGTACATACCAGTGAGACCTATCTTGATACCCTCGACATGGAGTCGTAACTTGATTCTGGTTAATAATAATCCTCGACTTGAAGTTCCGAGCACTGTACGAGAAAAACACGCCACAAACACATGTACAATTCGTCGGACTGACAAAAGTCCTAGTGCGTCATTGATAAAAACCGCCGAAATTGAAAGCATCCGACTATCGAATGAATTCTGGGCGCTGGATTTGAGAGCGGGGTGCTAGTGGGGGAAATGCGGTAAGAAATACATATCATCGATCGACGCTTGATGTCAGTGAAAACTTGCTATGTAGCAAAAAAAAACTGTTATCGGAGGCCAGGGGTCGATATCGTTTGGTGAGAATCATCAGCGGAAGAAGTAGGAGAGTGGAACAACGTGGTGAGATACGGCGAACGTTGCTCGGCCTTCGAGCAAATGGGGAGACAGAGATTGGGAAAGATTCAGAAGAGTGAGTTTGAAGACAAGTGTGGCCTTACCGTCATGGGAAAGTCGCTAGAACCTGAGTACTGAGTACTTGAGGACTTGAGTGCTGATATTTTTGAAATTCCGCATCATGACGAATTTTGAAGGAACTCCTTCAGGTAATGGTGGCGACTTCGAAAAATGAAGCCTGCCAGCGTCAGGAACGGTACCACTTGAACGTCCACAATAGTTGACGGCCGGAGACAAGCAGAAGAACGGTATATGATGTTCTAGCCTGAAGCCGTACCGTCGTGGAAGTCAACCGGCAAATTCTGTTGAAACTTTCAGAAGAAGTACTTTTGACGAAGTCAAATTACACCCGCTCATTGATAATAATATTCACTATCCGAATGCTTCCTCGACCTGAGTATGAAAAAACGGTACCCGTTAAGTTGGGGCCTTGACAGTGTACTTGCGGTGTCGTATTTTCTTGGGTAAAGAGCAGGTCAATCAGGCGTCAGATATAAAAGTTCTAGCTGAATGAGAGTGTGGAGGCAGTAGTAAGTATTCGAATATTAAAACTCAAACCGAAAGGCTGAGTATTGATGCTTGTTGTGCAATGTTGGCTTCAGAAGCCATCGCCCTGCCCGCTTATCACGCCTTCGTCTCCAGACTCCAGATCCAGACAAGTGTACAGTAATGACTTGAACCTATTTTCTTTCCAAAAATCATGGAATCTCACTGGACACCGCCTTCTTACAACATCTCTCAGGCACCATCTCTATCCGAGACCTTCACACTCGATCCAGATCCCGATTACGCAGAAAACTTTGTTCGGACAGCAAAATGGTACGTGAAAAGTGCTCATATCTCAAAGCTGTTGCTTACTGAGATAAAAGTCCGTTAAATCTTACGACTACGGCTTTCTAGGTGTCCTGATGGCTCAGAACTCTTAGCGCAATGCGAGAACCGATCTTTTCAAATCATATCTTCGTACGTGGACGATATCTCTTGTTCTTGTATCTTAAGCCTGACGTGTACACCAGAAAGTCTCTCTATTCCTCGGTATCTGGTATGCGAAGCTTTTTCCTTCCAGTCGGACGACTTTTGATCTTGATAAACTATCAGAAGCACCTCCAACCACTCGCGTATTCCGTCAACCTAGCCCAATAGTCGATTTTGCATGGTATCTCACCGCTGCACCTCGACAGCCAGCAACACACTGCTTTGTAGCATCAATACGAGAAAGTCCAGTGAAGCTGTTCGACGCGTCAGATGGTCGAGTACGTTGTCCATACTTCTTTACCAATTTCCTTCTTGCTTGGTCTGATATTTTTCTTTGTCTCATGGGAAGCTTAGAGCTTCATACCCTATAATCGACCATCGAGAGCGTTTTATTGCTCCTCATAGTTTAGCGTTCAATCTCAGCGCACAAAAGTCTGTATCTCTTACTCTCCCTTCTGTGAATCTAGGCTAATAGTTCTGAATAGGCTGTACTGTGGTTTCGAAGACGCAATTGAAATTTTCGACGTAGGTGTCCCCGGAAAAGGCACGCGAGTGCCAACGACTCCGAGTAAGAAAAGTAAAGATGGATTAAAAGGTGCGTTTCTTATACAGCCCATGCCATCTATCCTCACGTACATCCACATCTAGGTGTCATATCCGCTCTCGCGTTCTACCCATCATACGAATCAGACATATACGCCGCCGGTTCCCTCTCTTCAACGTTCTCAAACATAGCTCTTTTCAGCGAATCGCAAGGAGAGGATCCTCTCATGTTCCTGGAGATTGACTTTCGGGCTGGTGTAACACAAGTATGAGTGTATCCGTACTCTTTTCCCTCACCCCATTCCTGACATTCAGTTCTCATATCCAGCTACAATTCAACCCAATGCAACCTCACCTACTCTACGCTTCCTTCCGTCGACGCACCGAAATATGTTGTTGGGATATACGATCTAACACGTGGAGGCCTCTTGTGGTGTTTTCACCTGACGCTCCGAATTCTGTAAAGGACCCGCCGCTTGAGAGGGAAAAAGGGCGTACATGGTCGATGGAGATGACGAATCAGAAACGGAAGTTTGATATCGATATTAGTGGTAAATGGTTGGCTGTTGGCAGTCAGGTTCGTCTTGGTATACGTGGGTACAACTTTCGCTGATTGAGGTACATAGCAAGGATCTGTGTCGGTTTTTGATCTGAGCGCTATATCTTCCGAAGGTGCGGCGCAGAGGGAGGATACGGGTGAAGCTGTTTCGCCTGATGTTATACGCCCCGTCTTGAAATACGATGCTCATGAAGGTAAAATCTACTGTGTTGCAACTGTGAATATACGTTGACATTCCCCCTTCTTTCGTAGACTCGATTGGGTCTGTAGCTTTCCATCCAACTTCTCCTCTCATACTCTCTGCGTCGGGGTCGAGGCATTTTGTTGAGGATGAGGATGAAAGTGACTCTGGGGAGAGCGAGGGAGAGGTGGAGAGGAAAGGAATTCTGAGGAGAGAGAGGAAGATTCCGAGGGTACGGGATAGTACGCTCAAGGTTTGGAGGTTTTAAGGGTCCGCTGATGGTAGGCCGACTGGCTGTTTGATGCGGTTATTGCGTTGGTTGAACACTGACGTGTTGGCCGAGGACATTGACGAACGAACTAAGATTTCGAGATTGCTACGAAGAAATATTCAGCTTGTGTATTTGGTCGGTACGTATACAAAATACATTTCTGACATTATACACGAGTCAGTAAACATCTTCCCCTATTATTTATGGTAGGAATAAGCGTCCAAAGAGTCCCGTTCAAAATCCAATCATTACGCGTTTACGGTCCAACATATCAGACCTCCTTTATTTTATTTCCGTTCATCGGCGACTAGAGTGGTGCAACCAGTCGCTGAAATTTGTACAGGGAATTACATTCCCCGTAGCCGTCCATGTCGTAATTGTAGACCACCAAATGTCTACTTGCTCCGAGCTACAACACAAACAGAAAAAATCCTCAGTTCGAGTCGGAATCAAGTCGCAATTAATTCATGACGCACTCTGGCCAAACATTAGACCCGATGTTTTGAAGCGAGCCGTATAGAAAGTCGATGTAATTCTGCTTGGTTATAGAACATCCACCATCCTGGTATGCGCAATCACCCACGATCGAGGCGTATATCTAGTTGGAAATTAACACCGTCGAATCTGGATTGAACGGTAGGTCGACTCACGTCGTAGTCTAGGGAAGGCAGAGAAGTGGGATCCCGTAGTTTGGGAGTGGTGCTACAGGACGCCGCGAGGTCATATACATTGAGCATCTATGTAATAAGAGAACAAGATGATTAGAACCTGGCGCATGTATGCAGCAAAACTTACGAACGTACCCCATCACAGGTAGCAGCGACCACCCAGCTCCTTTCACTCCATAGAGCTTGAAACTCAGTTACGTTGAGCTTTCCGATACAATCCTTCAAAGAATCGCGTATGTGAGCTATGTACTCCACGTCGATGTTGAAACAAGCACGAACTTGCCAGTCCCACACAAGCCTGGCTGAATCCACCTAGATATTGCCCCTCAGCTGCGCTTTGCGCGTCACAAGGTCTGTCTCCTGGTAAACTTCATCATGTCGATATGACTTGGAAGAAGAACTGGACGATCCCGAAGGACTCTTGAGGCCTAGGGACAAGACTCAAGTTGCCAGATATGATAAGATTAGTCAGATATTAGTAATATCCACTTACTCATAGGTTGCACGGAAACCTTTATTGTACATACACATGTATTTTCACATCTTCACTTCGATATACGTATACAAGCCTACTTACGATTTCCGTAGTACCCCATTCGATCAAAGTAGACGAGATACTCGTCAGGCTCAGTCTTCTCCATCCTCCGAGCTGTCAATCCAGCAGTGCGAACGAACAGCGTTCCATCGAGCAATTCTGCACCCTTCAACTCCGTCCCCGCAAAATATCCAGGCTCTCTCGATGCATAGACCGTAGAATAGTGAGCTAAAGCACGCATAGTCTTAGCGAGGTGGTCGTCCGGGTGGGAAATGATCTGTTGGATGAGAGAGAGCCATGCGTTTCCAGTGGCGGCAATTGGAGACGTCGGAGATGGCAAAGCTGCCCTGTGAGGAGTAGGTACTGGGCCAGATGGTAGGGGATTAGCAGTGTTCAATGCAAAGAATGAAGTGATGTCGAGTTTTGGACGCGAGTTTCCGATCCACCAGGCGAGTGCTACTGCTAAGAAACCACGTAGGAGCAGTTCTTGAGCCATAGGGGAAAGGCATGTCACAAGAGATGGGAGGAAGAGTGAGGATGTCACGATATGCATGCTGTGGTGCATAATTATATGATAGCATTAGTCAGACGAGGAAAAACTCACTTGAGAAAATCAGCATTGAACTCGACACCCTGCGTATCAGCCCCAGGAAGCGCATACAACAAAACACTAAGCCATTGGAGTTCTTCAATCTTGCGCTCAACCTCTTTCGGATTAGAGGTATCCACGGTCCACTGGGAAACATACTCTGTCACTAAGGCATTCGTCAAGGTCTCGTTCGTCATGACATTTTGGTACATATTGTAGATGGTCGCCTCTGGAAGCACAAACCTATCATCTTTCAAAATCCGAGCCGCAAGAGTGAATGAATGAACAGAGGGTTTCGCTGCGGCATGTCTTTCATTCGGGGCATTCCATACCGTATTGAAGAAGGATTCCGGAAGAACAGCCGAGCTATCCTTTTCGTGAACAGCAATCTCGGCGAGACCTATAAGTAGCTATACAATTCTACGTTCTAAACCATTATATTCCAATTCCTCACCTTCGATCATCATCCCAGGCAGACCAAACTCAACGGCATATCCAACCTGAATGCACGGGTGGAAAATACTCGCAAAGAAGCGGCTAAGCATCTCTGGCGGCCTGCCCAACGCGTCCGCAGACCCAAAGTTGCCTTTAGACGAAAACACGTATTCTTCCAACGGCACGACCAATCCTTGCTTGCTGACTACCTTGGTAAAGAATTCGATATAAGCCCGGTAAAACCTTTATCGAACTCGTCAAAACTGCAGCATGTGACTTTAGTTGGAGACTCACTCCTTATCACCAAGATGATCGTTGAAGTTCTCAGCTGAGATAGGTTCCGAAATGTTTGGGATCGGCCTCTGCAAGGGTGTATTTTTCTTATAACTGGCCTCGATGATCTCATGGTGAGCTCCCATTGCCCAGAGAGCCAGAACGTGATGCGTGATGTGGCTGAAAGCGGTAGGACAGTCATCAGCTTAGCTTGTATGAAGGATGAGAATGGGCAATGGGCATACTTGTGGCGTCCAACTTCATCGAAAAAGATATGCCACCGTTCGTGGTTGTCTTTGAGAACATCCCGAAGAGCTTTCGTAGACTCTGGAGTAATTCCAGCCCATCGCGCAGGAGCAGTCACAGAAGGAGGGCTGGAGGGTACAGGAAAGAGATCCGAGTCGAAAGTTATTGTGTTGGACATTGTTACTGGTTAAAAGAGGAGAGTGCCCGATGGACTTTATAAACATTACTCAGTACATTACGATGCGTATCCTCTGTCAGACGGCCAAGGCAAAACCTAGTATCATCGCGTAACTTGATTTGAGTCAAAGTCAACGGAGCGTGGAATGAAGGAAGAACGAGAGACCCTGTTTACCCATCAGCTGACAACTTGGAGTGCCTGCGACTTTGAATATAGACGGCTTCCATTATGATAGACATGTCAAAATCGGTCAATAAGAGCCACAGAATCAACACGTACATGGGATCTAGCCCAAATTTCGTGAGAGTCAGCTATCTTGTTGGCCGAATTGGTCTGTAGCGTCTATACTGAATGACATCAAGCCCTACTACTCTGGGCACGTAACAGTCCAGAGGCTCGAAGGTTTGTTTTTCATCTGTCTTCTATACGTATCATGAACCTGATCAGCCACCACGAGAAGCCCTTTCAATTACAACGCACATTTTATAACTCGCGCTACTAGTAACGAGATTCCCGATGTTTACTCAGCTGTAGAAATTGTAACAGCTGGAAGAGGTGTCATCTGCTTATCTGTTTTCCCGTTCTTCAATTCCTCTTGCTCGTCGGGGAATCATTGCAAACCTGCTTTCACACACTGGTTGCGCCTATCGCGAGAACGTGAGCCGCCAAAAACGGTATCAAATTCAGTCGGGGGTCGACAATATTTAAATCGAGAGTACCAATGCGAGAGAAACAAGTAGGCAGATTTATGAGCCCAGTCCTTAGCTGGGAACTTGATGTATCTGTCGCAAATCCCGACATTTAGAAGTCAAATGTATACGAAGAAAATGCACTCACCACCTGAGCAATCTTCATCCACTCTCCCAACGCAGCGAGATACTCATCTTTACCCGTATCAACCGGAAGATCCGGATGCCACAGCACGAACGAAGAGAATTCGCAACTAGGAACGAGATGTAATACATCATTTGGGTCAACCTCTTCCGCCTCCATATCCTCTTCATCTTCCGATTCCTCTTCGGGCTCAACTTCAATTACTTTCGCACGCGCACTGCGTGTAGTGCGACTCGACCCCCTGTTGTGATCCTCATCCTTACCCTTCCTAGCCCTTCCTTTACCATTTTCAACTTTCTTCGGTGCACTACTCGTCTTCGTACCCAATCCTCCCGTTTCGTCCCTATCCGACCTGAATATTATCCCTGTATATCCTTCCGGAACATTCACTTCGAGTCCTTGGATCGTACGACCCCGGAAGGTGGAGGTGAAACGCGATTGAGAGGTGGAAGTAGACGCGAGTGTAGAGAATGATGATGTGGCGCACATAGTAGCATCGACAGGAGGAGATTCCATCATGAGAGTTGAGGAAGAAGCTGTATCAGACATATTGATATCAACAGAAGGGGCTTTCATCATGAGAGTTGATGAAGAAATAGAATCCTCATTCCCAGGAACATCCACAACTGTATCCTGCGATTCCACGCACATCTTATGCTCTTCCACTTCAAGAGCACCCTGCTCATCGATTTTTAAGCCCTCTCCATCTACCAGTGCAAACTCAGGTCCGCCAACGTTTGGCTTAGCCTTCCCCACACGCATATATGTCGAAATCGGAGCAGGGCCGTTGTACGAGATAGAAAACGGCATGAGATTCGGTGTGCATTGTGGTAATTTCTTGGACTTTGGTGGCGAAACGAAGATTTTGGAATGTTTTTTGGGTTGTGTTGGTGGCATTGTGGTGGTAGAAATCAAGGCTAGATAGTGGAGACGCGTCTGCCCTTGACGCGTTTGTGGCGTGGGTACGGTTTACCATAAATGTCCGACTGCCTTCAATCTGAGAATCTCTGCAACACTTCTCAACTTATTCTCAAGTACTAGTTCAAATTCAGGGTGATATGAAGTGAGCATAAAGATGAACTTTCCGTGTCTTCTCCTTTACTGAAGTTCATTCCTCAAGCTGATTTTTGGTATCATGATCGTTCTTCATTACTAGTCGATACTATGGTGCCATGATACAAAGCAGTCCAAAAACATCCATGTCTTCTTCTATCATGCAAAACCCTTGACCAGCCATTCCAAGATCGTCGGGCCCAACGTATTGCTACAAAACGGTTTATCTGCAAACATAAACTCAAAATGCGGATCATCATGTACACCTCTGCTCTGAATGATCAACTCCGCATTCCGATGGCCAGGCTTGACAATCTTTTCAAAGAAAACTACATCAGCGTCTCGCAGACACTCCCATTCACCTGTCGTGACAAGCACGCGGTCAACGACATTTTCCAGTCCGTCATACCATCCATCGCCCGCCCTGATAGGTTCGACATAAACCAATTGTGATTCTGGGACGTCCTTGAGAATCTCACTACCCCATGTGGTCAAGGTTCGGCGTCCTACGGTGTCCGCGTGATCGTTGCTCTTGAAGGATTCTTCTTCCCCAGATAGCGACACCCATGGAGACATCATGTATATGCCGCGAATACGTGTATTGGGTGGAAGATTGAGAGGTGCAATGCTGGAAAGAGGATGAAGCATGTGGGAGAGGATCTGGGAGATTAGGTTTGCTCCGGCAGAATCACCTACGATTTGGAGATTCTGGGGTTGGACACCTTGCTCGAGGAGGTATTCGATGGCCGCGTTTGCTTGTTGAAGTTGGGTAGGGAATACGCCGACAGGTACGAGTGCTATAGTTTGAGATTCGACAGAGCTTGATGAATACTTTTCTTTCATGCTCGAAGAAGGGGAACATACAGTAGGACATGATAGCAAGTCCAGTAGGCACTCCCTTCTTCTCCATCTCCACTTGAATCCATCGCCAGAATGAGGCTGCAAAATCTTGCATGGCAACAAGGTATGCGCCACCTATTACACAAGACATTGGATCGAATGGCTCACCATGACCTAGGGTACATGCTTACCATGAATGTATAGGATAACCTTGTCTGTTCGTTTCTGGCCCATCCACATGAGTCTACCACCACCGGGAAGCTCTTCTATCAATGTATCCAGCTTATGCTGCTTGGACCACGTTTCATAGACATAAGACGTGGTACCAAGGAAGTACTGCAACCCTGGGATGGACAAATAATCCGAGACGTAGCGGAATATTCCATCACCGACGACGCGTCTCAAAGGTTTATCTTTGCTACGCCGAACGAAAGGAGACACCAACGCCTCATACGCGACGTATAGTGCTACAACGGATTTTCAGACCGCGAGCACGATACCGATACACATGCCACTTACGCATTTGCCAGACATCGAGCTTCATCTTGAGATACCCAAGCCGGGAGATTTTGGCGTATTTCGATTCATCCAGGACCACTGGCGTCGTCATCGGCTTCGTGGGAGCTGTCTGAGGGAGCTGAACGTCAGCGCTGAGTTCTTATACTTTTAACCCGTGGTCACCTGGCTAACGCTTTCCAACAACGGCTAATGTAGAGAAGATTATATCGAAGGGTCTATCTTTCTGAGGCGAAGCAGGGACAAATTCTCGGTTCAGTCACCTGTCGAGGCTTGAAATTTTGAAACGCTGAAGTTCTGACATTCAATGGAATAGTTGTATTGAAACC
>JH814868.1:93172-109893 GCA_000296255.1 Omphalotus olearius VT 653.13
GTCCGCTGCGAAGCTGGTGCTTTGTATTGCCTTCTTTCCACGAACACAAGTGATATCAAAATCTCTCCTTTTTCTTTTGCAACCTTCATACTCAGGCCTACCGGGTCGCCGGGTGTCATGAGCCTTGAGCTTGAGTTTGAAATTCCATTGCACAAGTGACCGACCCGGCGTTTCGCACATGACAACTAGTCATGGACCTGTCACGTCACCTCATTAGTTTATTTCTCGCTCAAACGATGGACTCATCTTCAACGCCACCGTCGATAATTTCGACAGTGTTCTAGCGTACGACGGCCAAGGAGAATGGACGACACCGGACCCTTCTAGCCCGTCATTGGAGGCTTCGAACAGCCAGTGGCTCATGGGAACATACCCTACGACAGAAGTGGTCAATGCTACGGTTAGGTTCAACTTTACCGGTGCGTGTCGACATTCATACATTTTTCGGTTCTTTTACCAACTTTTTCATCTATATAGGTCCTGCTATATTTATATACGGATTCTCTGGACCACACTATGGATCGTACGAAGTAGATGCGGACTCGTCATTGCCAATAATCAGTGTTTATGCTTCAAGTAACGGCTCTACTCCACATTTGCTGTACGGCGCGAACAACCTGACATACGGCGACCATCAGTTGACTTTATGAAAGTTGGGAGCGAGGAGTGGAGACGGAGGCGGAAATGCATTGCTGTTCGATTTCCTGCACTTTACAGTGCAGCTAGCACCGTCAGGCGATTGATATCCATGCTCGTTACGGTAACTGGCCCTCATTTCACTTCTAGCAGTTCTGTGTCAAACATCACTATTCAGGAGACAGACCCTTCGTTAATGTACTCCGGTCAACACATCTGCTAACTTCAGCGGTGGTGGGTCGGCATATACGCAAGAAGATCAAGCTTCAGTATCGTTTTCATTCAACGGTCAGTCCTTTTCTCCTTTCGGGCAATCATTGGAAGTTTCTCGTCGCAGGGTGTTTCCGTCTTATGAACTCGGCTACGGGTCATAGCTTTCCGAGCTCGACGTCCACTGCTTCCCCCGAACCACGATTTGTTTTGACATAATCTGACTCCCAGACCCATGTAGGTCCTGCTATCTACGTGTTCGGCGACAAGAAAAATGATCACGGTCTGTACAGCGTCGTCCTCGACAACGGGACCGCGGAGATATTCAACGGTGTTTCTGGGTATAGCGGCGCATTCAGTATGTCGTGCGAGCAGCAACAGCCAACTTCAGCATATTTCGCTTCAAATCTAGCGGAAGGACAGCATACACTTAAAATTACTAATCTAGGGCTTCCCAATAATATTTACCGTGTCTTGTGGCTAAAGTCTTCATATATGTATGTAGATTTGGATAGCATCGTGCTAACAATCCCATCGAGATACGCACCTAGGACGTTAAATGATTCTTCATCGTCGTCTACAAGTCCTACCTTCGCATCTCCATCTTCTACGGTGTCTTCAAACGGAGCATCATCACAGACATCGTTTTCTACCTCGATATGTCTTTCTGTTAGCATTTTATATCCTCTGCTGTCTCAGGGCAAGTGTGAGAATACCATACCAGCAGCACATCGGGTAGCCGCTTGACATTCCTACACAAATGTTTGCGCACTTGAAGGACTACATGGCATAACTTGAATAGAACTTACAGCACTGCATTATATAGATTTTCCGTGAACCTCGAACCTAGGTTCGACAATTGCCTGCACCCGCACCCGCACCTTTAGGTTCGGTGCAAGAGCCCTACCTGAACCTGCACCACCTAGGGTCCGGTTCGGCTGTGAACCCGGTCCACAAGGACCAGACCGCGGCAACTATGCTTGCTGGTCAATTGTCAATGTTGTAGCCACTCAAAACAAGTTCAGAATTTTTTTTAATTTTTGTTCATTTAATATTAGTAGTCCGTTGTGTTCAGTAAGACCTCAATCTTGTTCTTTTGGCAAACACTGATGAACACCTGTGTGTCAATAAAGAAAAACTTATTACAGATTCTTTAATCTCTTGGATTTTGGGGGTCACAGCAGAATACTTTCAACAAGGTGAGTTTGAAGTAAAAAAAATCAGTAGTTTTTCTGATCATTCCTTTATTGATAGCTTGTCTGCAACCTTGACCCTTATGCTCAATCTTCATTACACCATGGCTAGACAGCAAGGAACAGTTATGATAGCAATGAACTATGGACAATCCAAAATTGATTGTGCAGCTGCTGAAGCTGAATAACATGATTAGTTTGTTCTTATACACATGCTGTACACTGTATGTATTTTTTGTAGAAGACTGAACAGATACGATCACAGCTTAGCAACATCCTTCCTTGCCAAACTCTGGCCCCGCTGTAGAATTGGCTTTATGGACTCCTAAGAACAGTGAAGTACATTAGGCAACAAAGTCCAAAGTCAAGGGACGACACCAACCTCATATGCTGCAGGGACCTCACTTTGATTCAAAGGATCTGTCTGTGCCCGCTCCCAAAGTGCCTGATATACCTTTCCATTGTAAACACCCAACACGCTATGTGACACGGTGTCAGAGAGTGTGGTTAGTGGGAAATAAATGGGTTCTCTGACCTGTCTAACTCCCAGTCAGATAAGCCCAAAGCATCCGTCAAACCAATCGCTTCGGGCAGAAGCTCAAGGCAGAGCTTCGCAATCGTCATGCGAAGAGTCCGTGTGGGGTCTCTCGAGGATACTTTTTCAGATGTTGCTGTCATGCAAAGGAGGCCGAAAGATAGGAAGTCGGTCAGTGCAGCTTCGATCGTGGTTAGAAGATACTGTAAGTTTGAGAAATGAAGCAATCAGCCAGTTATCAACGTTACCAAATTTGTATGTATTCTTACCAGCAAATATAGTTTTCGGATGACATCAACATCATAAGTTCCCAGCCCAGACGATGACAGGCTTTTGAGCATCACTCCTATTTGACTCGCAACAAAAGCTTCTGTTACTGCTTTAGATACACGTTGATGCATCGTTGGGTCAGGTTCTCCAGCAGTCTGAGCAATTTCGTGTACCAGAAATGCCGCGCGCCATTCTAGAAGTAAAATTGCGGTAGCGTGGTCTCTCCAGGAGTTCTCCGTCAGCTTCGGAGATTCGTTCTTTGGCGAAACGAGTAGGCGAAGGTAATACGTAGATGGAGGGAGGTTCTCAGCGATAGAAGGCGACGGAGGAGTGCTAGACTGGAAAATATTTCGGAAAGCTTTCAATGCGGCACGTACGGCTTGCTGGTCTAAGACAAAGTTTTCGCCTTCGAACCTGCAATGCAATGCAAGGGAATCTATCAGTTTGAAGAAGCCGAATAAAGAGCTAGAGAACTATCTCGTACGTGACAATTGGTATGTAGTCTGCATATGAATGAGCGACTCCTGTGAATGCGCTGTACCCATGTCCTCCCATTGATCGCCTCGCGCTCTCGAGATCAGCGACACAAGTCGATGTCGCTAGAGCTTTGAGACCGCTAGTCGTAGCATGCAGCTCGGGTAGAAGAGAAGTATCGCCTTTCGCTAGGCGTTCGGACATCGCATCGAAAGATCTGGTCTGCAATCTCAAGTAAGTGACAGAGCTAATCGTCTTTGACGGGATCATGTCTTACCATCGTCCTCCCAAGCTCGATGAAGACATACGCGCGAGAAAGGATCGGAAGAAGACGTGCATGAACAGAAGGGTATGATATCACCTGGCTCTCAAGCCCGTCGGGACCCTCATTTCCTTGGCGTCGAACGGTAGCATAGCGGATCGATACGACAGCAGCTGTTAGTCAAGTGTGAATAGGTACTCAATCTAAGGCGGGATATCTCACCCTTTGCGATTAACCAGCCGGAAGTTGTAACCATCCTTGAATATCCATCATTAACGTCATCTAATAGTAAACTATCCGGCATCAACTTACCCTGCACGAATATATAACATCTTGTATGAAATTCGTATGAGCGCTCATTTGTATATATAGTTGTACAAGACATACGTACCCCGCCATAGCTAATTTTTGCGTGAGGAGGCTGTATGTACTTTCCCTCATCAGTCACCTGAGCAAACTTGGATAGCATATTCTCCCTCGGTATCCGTACGTGGTCGAATCGAGCAAAGCCGTTGTCCGTAGGTGCAAACCCACCGAATGCCTTTGGGCCTTAGATCCAGCGATCAGTGAAAACGAAACATGAGGAAGTGCGAACGTGTTACAAACCTATGTCTCCTGCTGTTATACCAGGCAAGAGCTTATGATTATCTACACGTCAATCAGATTTTAGCCTCTTTCGCGAACAAGAATCCTGACCTAGCGATCTCAGCTGTACCAAAAACAGATGCGGACCCATATCCTCTCCATTTGGAATAATGAGTTTAGCCTGTAAGACGCCATGCGTAGCGGTTTTTCCGAGTGCACCAATCCACCATTTGCTACTAGTCAGCGTCGGGGAGTGTATATCAAATTCTTGAGTCTCTGGTAAATATGTCGCAGTTGTTTCCAGAGAAGCAACGTTACTTCCGTGGCCTAACTCAGTTTGGAGGTAACATCCGAGTACTCCACGAGCAGCCACCAAGTTGGAATACTTTCTCAGCAGGTCGGATGATGCTTGAGCCATTAATACAGGAGCAAAAGCTATAGGAAGGTAAGTTGTGTTTCATTTCTCATTGGACACGATGAGGACTCACCAGTATTGTGCAAGGATATCGGGAGTGCTTCATCCAATAGTCCAGTCGCAACAGTTGTATCTTGTTTTGACCATCCTAGCGACTGCTCGAGCTCGTAAAGATGATTGACCATCCTCATCCCTCGGGTATACTTCTCAGTTCTATTCATGTATTGCCTTTATGAGGTTTAGTTGAACGTCTGAATATCGAACTTGCTGAGAAAAGTATATTTGATATACACGTACCTTCCAGCCTTATTGAACACCGGATCTCTCGACATCAAATCTACCAACCTCTCCTTCCTATCCCATTCTTCACGTCCATCTAAAGTACATCAGTCAGGCGTCGGTGTACAAGAACTGCTAGTGCGACTCACTATACACAAAATGCCTGACATTAGAGACATCAATGGCAGTCTTCTTCCGGGCATTAGCCATATCAATACCGGTCTGGACGCTGGCATCATGAGCTCTGGACATGCTTGAACGCGGATAAGTGACTTGAGACGATGAAAGGATATAGCAAAGTGCCAGACGAGCTTAAACTTTGGCTAGTTGGGACCGGAGGCTGAGAGTTACCGAGGCCGGTTTTCAGTGGATGGGCAGAAATTCAAGAGTGTCGCGATGAAGCTGCACATTTACGCAGAATCTGAATTCTGCTGCACATTTATGCACAGCCGGACATAAAGAATAAACGAGTTATGACAAGCCTGAAAGCTGTCCACTGCATCAGGCAGGCCGTTGAAAATTAAATATTAAAGGGCAACTTGTGGGAATTCGTACTAATGCAGGAGCGTGACTAGGACGTGACGTGACGCGTGACGCTCGATCATATTGAGGTTGTTTTCTAGGAAGACACAAGAGTGATGTTCAATACTGTCCCAGTATACATTAGTTGTTTGACCCGCAGAAGTGAGACAAGGCATAAAAAGAGCAAGTCTTGCTGGTATATCGTGCTATCAACAGCAGGTACGTTAAGCCAAAACATTTCCGACACGGGGAATCGATCCCCGGGCTATCGCGTGAGAGGCGATAATGTTAGCCACTACACCATATCGGAATACTTAAGCCCTATTGTGATAGAATTTGAATTCCGAGCTGCTGAACTATAACGGTCCCCCGAAGCTACTTACATGCGAGAAGATGCCTTTCGTCCTGACCTAAAAAGTAGATATGCTAGGCGCCGTCGCTGTTTCGTACTCCGAATGTTCTATTCATCTGCGAAAAGGCTAAGAGAGTATTGCGGGTCCTGACTAGGCCTGACTACTTGGACCGATAGGATAACCCATGCTACTTGGCCTCGATGCATATCAGAATGGAAGTTCGAGGCCCTCTGGAACAGAGTCCATCCTGCTTTGGCTGAGCCATGTAATCCAGAAGGTCCCCGTGCGTCCCAAGAAGTAGGAGTTGGACTATGTTCCCGATATCCGACTCAGTCCTGTCCTGAGGCCTGAGGCCTGAGTTCTCTCGATTATGTCGAAGAATTTAGACCGGTGCAAGATCGTGAGCTACTTAGTTTCATGCTCTCATACGTCCCCGTCAAGTTGTTGGGGAGAGAAGGACGGACACGGAGAGGCTTGTAGTATCGACTGGATTGCCTGTGAAGTCGAGAAAATGGGTAAGCTGAAATGAGTACGTGATTATTTCGGGCATGAACGAGGGTCGAAGGTTCTGGCGCTCGCGCACTATACTGCAGAACCGAATCGGGAATTATTCTATGGCGACTCTGCTTCGGAAGAAACGTATTAAATTGTGTTTGTAGAATGGAAACACATATCACTCACGTAGGCTACACCGTTCGACATTGAATCTGTACGAGAAAAGAGGGCCGTTCGTTTGAGTCTAATTCACCTAGTGTTGGAATATCAAGTCGTTGTGCTCACCCGAGCATTATGGGTATTTCCGAGTGCTTGCTTTATTTACTTTTTCGGTCTTATTTGCTTTATTCTGTTTCTTGCTTTGTATGTAACCATTATATATGTAGCTAGAAATACGAATAAATTCCCTGCGCGTTTGCCAGGGTTCTGCTATATCCCGAGTAGTGTTGTTGAAACCACTATTCTAACACCTAGCGCCTCCAAAACTTCAAGCTTCATCGAATATTCATACTTACTTTATCTCATTCAAAGACGAGGCCATCAGTCTTTCGTACTCAATCTGCAGTACCATACATAGAGACAGTTCGAAATCCCTCGGGCCGGGGCGGGTTCGGCGGTCAATGCCGAGCGTCGTCGATAAGATTTATTTTTCTCTCGGATCGACCGTCTGACTCGTTTATAGCTCTCCGCAAGAGCTCATTTCTCCCTTTTTATCCATCTTGAAGCAATGTCGGAGGCCGCTGTCGATAAGACTGAAAATCTCGCTGTACCAGACGTGACAGACGTACCGGCTACAGGGGGCGATGTTACCATGACCAATGATGAGGAGACTAGGAGGAAAGGACGGGCAGTAAGACAAGGTGTGTAAGATGCTCATGCGGTACTAATGTAAACTCAGTTATCATGTCTTTTAGTGGAATTTTATTTTGCTGATTCAAACCTGCCCTACGACAAGCAAGTATCTAATCTTATCTTCCCTTCAATATCGTAGGAGGGGAAGAGACTTACGCTAGTTCATTTAGGTTTATGTGGACGCTGTACACTAAGGATCCAGAACACTGGATCCCTGTTGAGACTGTCGCATCGTTCAAACGCATGCGAGAGTACTCTCAGCGCGAAAATGGACTGCAGTGGGTCACCAACGCTCTTCGCAGTAGCGAATACCTCGAAGTCGACGAGTCTGGTAAAAAAATCCGACGAAAAACGGAGGTGAAGGAACCGAAAGGTCAATTTGAACGCAGTGTCTATGCAGTGAGTCAAATTTTTTTTAAACCTCAAAGACATCTATCCAATCAAATTATATCAAACTATTGTTTTTGTTTTCTCGTAGAAAGGCTTCGGTGAAGAAGATCCCAAACTTCAAAGCCGACTAGAAGATTTCTTCCAAGGGTACGCCTCAACGAACGAGGTGCGAATGCGAAGGGACGACGAAAAGACGTTCAAGGGATCTGTGTTTGTCGAGTTCACCGAACCAGCTGGTGTCGAGGCGTTTCTCAAAGCTGACCCGAAACCAATTTGGGACGGCAAGGTACTGGTTACTATGACCAAGGACGAGTACTGCGAGATGAAGATAAAAGAGAAGGGTCTTACTGGCAAAAATGCTGAACGCAGACGGGACAATATGATGCATAGAAGAGGGTTTAACGCTTTTCTGATTCCGAAGAGGGAAGGGGGACTTAAGGATGATAATGCTGTGGACGTAGGAGAAGACGGGAAGCCCTTGCCGAAGAGGGAGGTTTATCTCGAGTTCATGGGTAAGAAGTTGTTGATTGAGAAGGATGCGCATGGGAATGGAAAAGTCAAGGAGGAGGAAGTGCCATTCGTCAAGGGTTCTACCCTGAAGTTTGAAGGTGTCGGGGAAAACTTCTCTTGGAATGATATCAAGGTGAGTTCTCGTTGCCATACACGCAGGTATCTCACTAACTGACCTTTCATCAGACCCCACTAAAAGACCTCTTTGACGGCAAAACACCCTTCATCGATCACACTCGTGGTAAAAGCGAAGGTCTAGTCGGGTTCCACAAGGAACTCTCAGACGACGACATTCTTGCTGTTAAAAAAACCGTACGCACCATCAACGGAAACGAAGTCACTTGGTCGACTATTGAAGGTACGCCCGTGTCTTTATACATACTCTTGAAATTCATCTCAACATTTATACGAATTCACAGAGGCGGACGAAAAGCAATTTCAGATCCGTCGTGCACAATCTAGCGCTCGTGCGGCGCTACGTAGCGACGAGGAAAATCGATCATCTCATCGAGGCGGACGCAGTGGTGTCAAGGGCGGCTCTCGAGATTCAGGAGGGCGCGGTGGTGGACGTGGCGGGCGTGGCGGACGAGGTGGGCGAGGAGGTCGTGGTGGTAGAGGAGGCCGCGGTGGAAATAGAGGCGGCGACAGGGATAAAACAAAAATTAACGGAGAAGCTTCCTCTGCCGCCACGGAAACGAATGACGGTGATGCAGAGGCGGGTGAGAAGAGGAAGCGGGCTGTTGAGCCTGATGGTGGTCCAGATGTGGGAATTCGTGGACTGGATGCGCCTCCTGTGCTACAGACTGCGAAGAAGGTGAAGACTGAGACGGGTGAGGCTCCTGCGGCTTCGTCCTAGTCTCGCAGGTGAATACTATAGGGAGGCGGCCGATGTACATACGCCACTCATGGGTGCAAAGAAGGGAACTCTGCAAGTGTACAATGTACTCATTCCATCCATCCACACCGAAAAGTACATAACGTATATACCTATGTATCTACTGACTTCTTGTCATGGTCTACTACGATTGTTGTCCGCCGAAATTTGTATCTACTATGTATCAGCTGAGAATGCAAAGACGAATAAAGAATTCGATTCCTGGACTTCGTTGCTGTGTAGTAAATTGCCAGAAAAAAATGTAACTATGGGGCGTAGAGTCCGAAAAAATAAAACCTGTGTTAAGTAATAAGTAAAAGTATACGTCATTAGATCCTTGCAACAAAATCAACCCTCTTGCTGCGGCGGGCTTGGAATACGATAATGTATCATACAGTCCAATCACAGAAAAGTCCCGCAATCCGTTCACCAAAGCATCGTCCTGCACACAACCCATCCGCCCACTACAACCGCACTCAACACCCCCACTACACCTCTCGCTGTCCCCTTAACTGCACCATTCGCGCTTCCCTTACTCGTGCTTCCTAGCATACCTCCACCTTTATGTCCATTCGACGTAGCAAGCACACTCGTGTCGATCGTCGCAGTGTTGATCGTCTTCGTATACGCCGTCGTGGAGAACGTCATCGTTGGCGCGCCGTCAACTTCTGATAGTGCGTTGTCAGTCAGGAAGACGAGTGCGAAGCTCGGTGCGGGTACTGTGATTTGGCAGGTGTTGGCGTTTGTGTCGCAGGTAACGGTTCGAATGTCTTCGGTGCCCATTGGTCGGCCGTCCGAGGCGAAGTGGTCGCCAAAGGTCTATAAGAAAGCGAGAAAAACAACCAGTCTCTCAAAAAGAAAAGAGGTAAGGAAGTTGAAATGCTGACCTGACCGGCCCAAGTGAAGTTGCCCTTGCTAGAAACAGAAGGAGCTTGGAAATACCTAGGAAACCACCGGTCAATTATTTCAATTCTCGTAGTCACAGTCATGGCAGCAAACACTCACTTGACCTTTACCTGCCCAGGGGTGGCATTCGGCGTATTTGTCTGTCCACCCCCGGTTGATATCGTCGCCGTGTAATCACTTGCTCCAGATGGATCCGTGATGTAGTTGAAAAGCGCCACCCTGACGGGATTGCCGTTCTCGTAGATAGCGTAAGCGGGTGTGTAGATGTTGTCGTTATTCGCGTAGAGGTCCAGGATTTGCGAGCCGTTGGAAGGACCTAGAACTTCAGAAAGGATGAGCGCTGAGTAGTACACTGGTCCAATTGTCCATTGGCGGAAAGTGGACTGGTTGGTAGGAGGCGCTGCACGAGAAATATATTAGCGTTCTTCGAGGGATGATTAGAGCAGAACTGAGCTCACGAGTGAAAGGCTGTTCCAGTACGAGGAAACATCAGCAACCAGAGGCATTTCAGCGAAAGGAGAACCACAAACGTTGTAGAATACACCTTGTCCGCCGACGTGAAAGAGCGCACCACTGAAATTTGAGTACGCCATCTGCATCGCATAATCAAGTGCCCAAAGTCCAGCACCAAACGAGTCACTAATCCCAGGGAAACCACCGCAAGACGCGGAATTAGTTTCGAGCATGAGAAACTGTTTTCCCTTGCTTTGGGCATACGCTGTCGAATTGAGGTAAGGTTGAACGATGGATTTGCCAGAAGTGTGATTGAGGTAGTTGGGGAACTCTGCTTGCGCATCTCGAGGTGTACCAGTTCCGAATTGAGCAAAACAGTTGTCGGTGGGGTAACTAGGTGAAGAAAACAGTGTTCCAAGACCAGGGTCTGATCAGCAGTGTCAACGACTCACTGTTCGACGGCAAGAGAGGCGAGGTTCTCCCCAAGCACGTCAACGAAGCCTGTATCCCACACCATCTCCGGTGTCCAGTCTCCAGTGGCGAGGTTTGGGCCGATCAAGACATCTCGATTTATAACTTTCGGATCGTTGCTCATGGCAGTAACAAGGTTTTGCATCTCTCCCAAGTAATCGTACGGGCCGTAGGTTGGCGCGCGGTGGAGATGACGGGCATAGAGATCCGGTTCGTTCGCAGCTTGAAAACCAAGAAGATAGTCGCCGAGGATCGCTTGGCCTTGCTCGACGATGGCCAAACGAAAATTCGTGTCGTTGAACGGGATCCCGAGGTACCAACGTACGTTTGTCAAGTCCGAGATTTTTCTCAGCATGACCAACAACTCCGGGGTGAACTCCAGCGGCGGGGTTTGAGTCTAAGCAGAGAGGCGTCATACAGTGAGCATCACACGCATCATACGAGAGGAACAGTAGAGAAGAAAACGCACTGGGTTCGAAGTCGCATTGTGATCCTTTTCCAAAATCTTTCCGTCTGCCAAGGTATCGACCAGGACAGCAAAGTCTTGGGTGTTCCCACCAACACGAATATTTACTTGACCAGCCCGGCGAACGATATTGGCCATCAAATTGAGGAATGGGACTTGAAGGAATGACCTAAGAGGTATCTCAACTTGATGCAAAGGACAGTTCAGATGCACTGCTCACGAATTTTTACCAACTGAAAAAGCGTACAAACTCAGTTCCAGAAATATCATAAATAGCTTGTGATACTCACAGACTTGGTTCGACACGGACATTTCAACCGAAAAACCTAAGAATGCACCAGATTGCGCGATAGAAACACCAGGTGTGCCACCATTCTGCAGCTGAATCCCGAACTGCATGGGGGGAGCCTGGTCCCCCTGAGGAACGGGGGGCGCTTCGAGAACAGTAGGATTGTAGGCAGCTGCACCAGTGTAATTCGCAGCGGCAGCAGTTACGCTGCTAGTTCGGTTAGCAGAAAGAGGTGTTTGACCTGGGGGATAGTAAACTGTGATGGCATTCACGACGACAAGCAAAGATAAAAAAATTGAAAAAGAATGAAAAGAAGCCATGACGGGCTAGTTGAGCAGTCGGTCGGTCAGAGCAAGAAATAAAGGACCTGTCGAGTCGTCAAGGGTAGAAGACAAGACAATGAATGTGCTCAGCCCTAGGACGAATAGCCCGGCCGCGACTGGCCGACGCTCGTCAGATAAGGAAATCCTTGGCGCGGTTATTTGTCAGCACGTGGCTATGTGCTTACATGAGATATTATTAGAAATTTGGAATTGGATCTCAAGTCTGTGGTCCGAAACGCTCACCTGCTCGGTTGTCTATGCAATAGTCGTCCTTGCAAATCTTCCAAAGTTTTCCTCGACTGGATTTCAAAGCTCTTCTGACCGAGAGCATCAACTGGGCTAGATTCTTTGAGCAAACGGGAACGACACCAAATTACTCCTTCGGCCGGTGACGGTTAAACTAGGCTTACAGGCCATGGAAGGGGATTGCTACACACTTCACTGGACAGGTTCGACACAGCGATATGTCCTTAGGCCTCAATATTTCTTTTCAAGCCTGGGCAAGCCAAGCATGGACGACAAGCCATCCGTATCTATCACAGATTAGTTTCTTGTGTCTTCTGTACAACAACACTTTAACACGCTTACTCTCCATTCTTTCTCGCCTTCATGACCGAGATCATGCTCCACTACATTTCATTGCAATGAACACACGACATCTCGGACCAAACAAACCTTTGACCTGTGCCCTTTTAGACAGATAGGACCTAAACGTCTTTGATGGTGTAGTAGTTTCCCAGTTCAAGGTTTTTGGAGGAGCACCTCGTCAGGAAGGGAGGTGTCCTCAGTGACAGTTGTAATGAAGAAACGATGAGAGCCCGAAGAAGCACTGGTGGTTCCCTTGGACCTTCGTGACTGCGCATCTTGCGTGCGACGGGCCGGCGCCGAAAATAGATTTCTCGGGGTATGCCGCAGGATGAGCAGAATCCGGGTTCGAGGAGTTGAATCCAAAGTCACAAAACATACTTATAATTCACTCAATCCCAGTCAAATGCCAGAAATCGGAAAGTATGTAGCTCGTAATGACTTGAAAGCTATACTGACATTTTGAACACATAGGTTCTTGCTCAGATCGTTTTTGTGAAGCCTCTAATTCTTGCCTTTCCCAGGAGATACACATATTTTTCAGTGAGCGCCCGTGCTGTACAAGAAACCCTATTACACTAACACCTAGGCGCTAAACTAGCCATTCCTCGCGTACGCGTCAGATTCATAGTCCCTTGATAACGTGGTGGTCCTAATGCCAGTTCTCGGTGATATGTACTTGTTGAGTCATTCTTTTTCCTCTCGCGCTATAAGATTTGCAAGTCCATAGAAAGGATTAAACCCACAGATCAACTAAAAGGCTGGCTTTTCGAATCTAGTGAGGTGCAGGGTCAGTCAAGCCTCAGGCCACAATCTCAAGGCCGAAGGAGTTTTGGTTTTGGCTGTTATGTACAAGTACCGGCTGGTACCATAAGCCATTCACCCGATCGGACGGCTTATGTCATAGGGCACACCTGATGCACAACCTTACACAACCTTGCACACCCCGACCACCCAATCTATGAGGAATCGCCGAAATATTGTATTCAAAGTGGTGTTCGATGCTACTTCACGCTACAATGCCCTATATTTTCTAGGGTATCGTTAATCAGTTTCTTCAATTTGTAGTCACCACCTAGTCACTCACTCGTTCAATTTAGTACCATGGTCTGTCCTGAATGTAATGTTCATGTGTGTCATGAAAGGCGTCTCTGTGCTCGCCTGTTTCCACCGCCACACGATTTCATGCATGATGCCCTATGATGCCTGTCAGATATCAGCTCTCCATAACCGACTTCATCATGCTGGAAGGTTTCCTTTATTATTTCAATGAATGCGCAACAACACTCGGATCAGACAAAGCTTCGACCGCCCCGGATTAGAGCCCGAACGTCTCCGGGGCAGTAGTCCAATGAATGGAATCCAACACGTATTTATCATCCGCTCAGATTCAGCCGTACATATATACGGAATCGGCGCTTCCGAGTCGAATGTCAGAAAACCAAAAAGTAGCCCATGTTGGCAGGAAGCAGGGAACTCGGAGGCTGTAATCTGACATTTTGAATCATAGATTCCCGTTCGGATCGCTTTCTGAAGCTTCTGCTTGTCTTTCTCGGGAAATACATAAAGATCCATGTGGACAAAGGAGGAAAATTAGACCACTGGATTTTATGCGGAAGTGTACCGTACAAGGAAATCCTACTACGATACCATTGAATGGAGCAGGACATCCCCACAATTCAGGTATGTTTCTCTCTATACACATTAGCACCTAGGCGCCAGCCATTTCTCGTGTATGCAATGCCGAGTTCCATGGTATGATATAGAATCAATCAATCACCACCTGTACGTGGAAGACTTCTCAAAATCACGAATCCCGAGGTAGCACCATATCCGTAAGGTTCAGATCTGAGGTATACGGCGGGGGACTCGACCCTCGACGTGTCGATGCTGCGGCAGTACTGGCCTCTTGCACCGCTTCGAGTTCAGGAGCCTGACTCACTAGCGGTAATCCCGAGCCTGTAACGCAGGACTCGACTGCGAAAGTCAAAGATGCGCGATGATGACTTAAGACCGACTCAGAAGACGGTGCACGTCCTGAGGGACTCCGACTGAAAGTGGTACCCATCGAAACAACCTTTACTGATCCCGCACTCCAACGACCCTGAGGGTCTGGCTGAGCTGTTTGCGTTTCTGGCTCCGGTTGAATAGGGGGGGATATCGATATTGGACGGTCGCTGAGTGCGCTTCTTGAAGAGATCGAAGCGATTTTGGCTTCCCGATGGGCTCTGGAAGAGGATATACTGTGACCTACTGAGCTCTCTGGCGAGTAGTTGTAAAATGGGGTGATAGATCCCACTCCGGGGGCGTCTTCTGGCATTGGAGAGATGCATGAAGGGCGTAATATGTAGTGACCTTCCTGGCCGGATGGGATCAGGAAGTAATCCGAATTGCGTCTTGGTGGTCGCAAAGTGACTAGACCGTTCTTTCTGCGTTGAAGACACCACCAAGCTAGTACACCTGCTATACAGGCAAGCAAGGATACACCACCTACCACTCCTCCGATGATGGCTGCGGTAGATTTTGAGTTGGTGTGAGGAGAGATATCTGTGGACGACGTAGAGGTGGATGTTGACGATGACGTGGTGGGTATCAAGGTTGTCGAGGCTGGTATCGAGGTAGATATTGAGGGGGGTGTTGTTTCTGATCGGTGGTACTATAATGAGCTTTGACATGCGAAGAAAGCGCTGACGTACCATTGGATTGTACCACACTCAAAGCTTGAGGAACGTTGAAGATGGCACCGTCCCAATCTTCTGCTGTTGGGTTCCTCTTCCGAGTCAAGAAGCATGTCAACTCTCAAACCTTCGGTACTTACGGTTAACTTGTGCATACACCGGAAAGCTGTTATTACTGGGCAGCGCCAAAGTGGGAGGGAAATACCTACGATCCTAGGATAAGAAAATGACTGTAGAATTATGGCTTTCAATCAAACTCACGTATTATCCGTTAACCCATCGCAATCCTCTTTATACATTTCCCAGCTGCAGTAAACGTGTATCAGTCCAAAAAAAAAAAAAAAAAAGGTGTTCAATAACGAACGAGACGATAGCCAAAGAGTCTTGACATGCCGTACACATACTCATTAGATTGTAAACAGCCCATGAGCTAGACATATATGTTTGCATAAGCGAGCAGAAATTTTCTACAGGTGATCTAACAGACCAGGTGCAGGCAGTAGCCGTCCCTGAAGTTTTGTTGGGAGGGTTGTAGTGATTTCCAGGAGTTAGAGGTGGGATAGTGTATGCTACGTAAAGTTCACAATCAGGAGTTTAGACTAGTACAACGGTTTAACAGACTCGTACTCACTCAGTGATTGTGTACAAAGCTGATCGGCGACAGCAGCTATCACACAAGGAGGTAACCCTTCTACATTATTTGCCCACTGAAAACTCGAATTGCAGAGGGGAGCTTGGGATTCGGATGAATTCGATGGGGAGACAAAGAACGTTGAGAAAAGTGAAAAGAAGAGGAAAGTCAGAAGCTGCGTGTGCATTTGTGTTTATTATTTAACGCAGCTTTGTGCCGGTTGACGTTGAGAACAAGATGAATGCCGAGATGAGTGTGAGCAATGGAGTAGACGGCGTATTGAAGGGGGGTGAGAGCTCTGAGGTCAGGGAAAAGACGGAGGGAAAATAGGTGGTGTTCTATGTCCACGGCACAAAGCCTTGTCCATCTATAGTGGGTTGCGCACAAGATTGAAGAGGCTGTTATCAAGCCGATCAAGAAGAATGGAATTCGTAGAAGATGATTTGTTCTCGGCATTGAACTAAACCGCAGGAAGTAGGGTTGCTTCGATGGCTTTTACCGGTCTTGCTGACCATCCTGTCTCGCTTCTAGGCTTCTGCGCACGTACTTGCCAGAGCGCTCGTTTGCTCTACATTTCTTTGCGACATTCCACGCACTGCAAAAGTGTAATTCTATGCTCTTTGACAAGCGGCATTGTCTGTTTGCGATTGGAACTCGAGAGAGGCGGGAACGACGGTACCGTGGGAGGTATATGCCTTTTTAGCTTCTTACCTTGAAGTACATATGTACTTGGTGCTTTACGACAATTTGACCAGCCATGCCAGGTATAATATTGCTATTTACGAGTCCTGAACTATTTTTAGGGATATATTATCACTGGAAAGGTGCAATCAAACTCCACATCATCATTCCGATTTCCGATGAGCGGGCCTGCTGCGCTTTACGCTTTTTCATTTAATCGTTTCACCCTTCTTTCATTCTTCACTCTCCAGAATGTTTTCTCTGCTGCTCCTCGTCTTCAGCTTGAGTGCTTTACACGGTGTACAAGCCTCTGTCACGGTGTACGGACAGGTTCCTCTTGGTCAGACAAGTGCAACTGCCTCCGCGGCTGACGCGGCTGCCAC
>JH814869.1:0-27055 GCA_000296255.1 Omphalotus olearius VT 653.13
TGACTTCACCGTCTTTATACAGAGAGAAGTAATACACGGGCTTAGGCGGTGTGCGTCGAACATTCCCACGCATCATTCTCATATAGCCCCTAGACAGCCCCATTTTCCTGAACAGTTTCCTTCAGCTCTGATCATGCCGCGTCCGATGCCTCGTCTCTTTATTATTCGCCACGGTATGCCTGCTTTGAATCCATCTTGACTTTTCTTTTCTCAGTATGTGCTTTCTAGGCGAAACTGAGTGGTCCTTGAACGGGTCAGTGCTTTTTGGCTTAGTGATACTCATTATTCATTCTTTCTCCAGGAGACATGTCCGTCGTTCTCCGATCTTTGCCACTCAGTATATCTGACATGTTTTAGACCGGTCGGAGTGATATCCCCTTGACTGCAAGAGGCGAAGAGCAGATCAAGTCACAGGCAAAAATTTTAGTCGGAGAAGGAAGTACGCGCCGAATCATATAGTATTCAGCTCCGTTCACGATCATTCCACCCAGGGCCTATTGACCCGAAGAATCTATGCACTGTGTTCGTTTCTCCCCGGCAAAGGGCCCATAAAACCTTTCACCTTCTCTTCAGCCATGTAGAGACGACGCCAAACCACAGTATGTCTGATGTTTCAATGCGGAATCTGTGGGGCTTTAATTTCGATATTCAGTCCTGACTGAAGAGGCAAGAGAATGGGATTATGGTGAGAGACCCCTGACATGCAACATTCACTGCTGTCTGAAAAGTCGTAGGTGACTACGAAGGGCTTCTTTCGTCCGAAATCAAAGCGAAGCAACCGAACTGGATTATTTGGAAGGATGGGTGCGTGTGTAAAGTCTGAATCGCTCGAACAGCGCTTAGTGATCTTTAAAAGGTGCCCGGGTGGCGAGTCTGTAGAGGATATGCAAAATCGTGTGGACTCCATTATCGCTAAAGTATCTGTTCTCTATCAGCCGTTTGTTCTTTAATACTCACCACATATGCAGGTTCGAGATTATCATAAGCAGTATCATGAAGAGGGTCTCAACACTCGTGACGTCGTGGTTGTGGCTCATGGGCATTTTAGCCGTGCTCTCATTTCAAGATGGATCAACTTCCCTCTTCACCTGGGTATGCAGACATACATCTCTTCCTCCAGGATTTTTACTGATCTGGACCCAAGGCACTCACTTCAATGTTGAACCTGGAGGTGTAAGCATTCATATTTTCGTAGGCATCCTTGCGGAGTCGATAATTCAAATCACAGGTCGCGGTACTCAGCTACAATCACAATTCGTTGCAGGAGCCTGCTTTGAATGCTCTCAATCTGTATGCGGAGCTCTTATAATACAAAAGACTTGTTTGTAGAGCGTAACAGTGTAAAACGTAGTACGTTTGCGGTCGGAGGCTTCGGTGATTTGCGACGCGACGCGTATCGGAGGTACAGCTTCATTTGGCTGTAACTTCCCACAGATTCAGAATTTTGTGACGAGCATTCAAATATTCAACTACAGGAAGCTCGTGTATTCTCCACGTCTTCTACACTCTTTTATCAATAATCTCATATAATGGCTGAAGTCGATGTGTTGAGCACAACCTCAGACAAAGACCTCGAATTCGTGGCTGGTAATGCCGACGCAGAGTCGCAAGGTCAGATAATTTCCATTCGCATGGCGACGAATGACTTAAACTGTGATATTCCATTGTTCTTTAGCTCGTGAGGACGATGTGATGTCCCAGCCAGCCGAAGAGACAGAAGGGTTGGCCGAGAATAGCTCGATACACTCCAGTCTTCCACCCGAAGTACCAGTACCAGTCCCGACGACTGATCCCCCTACCGAGCCAGAAGTAGCCGAAGACGATAAGGAGGAGGGCTCTATCGCCACCAAATTGAAATCTTCTGTGCCTCCTAGACCTGCTGCTGGCAAAGCTAACGGTGCTTCGACGACTCCCACCGTGAAAAAGGTCGGTTCAGCAACGTGTTTGATGTGTATTGCATTGACGTATTCATGCCTCAGGTTCTAAGCTCCGGAACATTCGGTACTGGCTCTGTTAAACCTACTGCAACCAAACCGCCACCAGCATCTTCAGCTTCCAAAGCGGCTCCTGTGTCTACTCTCAGGAAATCGACAAACGCTCCCTCTTCCACTTCTGCCTCTAAACCTGCTATGTCCAAGCCTAACGCTGCACCTACATCTAGTGCCACTGCTGCTAGACGAGCCTCTCTGGCCAGCGGAAAGTCAACGGTATCAGCATCTGCGAGGTTGTCCTCCTCTGTGAGCGGGAAGCCGGCGTCTCCTGCTGGTTCAGCCTCGGCAACGCGTGCTTCTATTCATTCTTCCCCTAATGGTGAGGCAAAGGCAGCTCCTGGTGCTGCCCGACCTCGTGCAGCCGTATCAGACCTCGCAGCCAAGAGACCGTCTGCAAGCTCTCGGCCTAGTCTATCCAGCTCCACGAACAAGCCTACAACTGCCCCTGCACCAAAGGTGGCGGCGAGGACGGCTTCGTCCGCCGCAAGAGGGTCTCGCTCTACTGCATCAATATCTTCGATCAAAGAAGTACGCGATGATGATAAAGTTGTCGAAGAGATGCAGAACAAGGTAATACCATATCTCACATGCATATTTTGTGCTCTAATATGTAATTCACCTCGTGTAGCTCAAAGAAACCTCGGAAGCTCTGAAAGCCAAGACGGACGGCGTGAATCAGCTAGAGACTCGGGTGGAAGAGCTCAGAACAGCTCTTGAGAACGCCACGACAGACGTCGAGGCAAAGAGTGCTCGGTTGGCCGAATTGGAGCAGTCCAAGGCTGCTTTGGAGGTGGAATTGAAGGAAGTGCAGGATTCACTTTCCAAGTTACAAGGTGAACGCCAAGATGGTGACTCGTCGTTGGAAGCAGTACAGCAAGAGGTTCGTTGTCATCACATGAGGAACCGTATTTTCTCACAAAAATCCCTTTACTTAGCTTGAGGCGGCAAGAGCTGCCACCAACTCGCAGAAGGAGCTTATAGAAAACCTTCAGAGCCAGATTCAGTTGCTCGAAAATGAGGTTACTGCCGCGAAGGAAAATCTCGAATCCTTGAAAGCATCTCACTCGACGGTTTCTTCTGAGGCTGCTGCCGCAGCCTCGGTTGAGCACGAAGCTCTTCTCAAGGCTCAAAGTGATTTTGCTGCAATACAAGAGGAAATCATCGCCTTGAAGGCTGCGCATGCCACAGCATTGGAAGAGGCTTCAAAGAAGGTCGAGGACTTGCAGGAGAAGGCCAGTCGCGCGGAAACTTTAGAAGTTCAGGTCACAGAGTTGAGGGCTGAGAAGGATGAGAGCGCAAGCAAAGTGTCGGAGCTTGAAATTGAGATACTCGAGTTGAAGGAGGGTCAGGAGTCGGCTGATGAGGACAGATCTGCTTCTATGGAGAAGATCAAGAGTCTTGAGGTTGAGTTGTCTCAAGCCGTCGCTGCTACTCAGCAAGCTATCGAAGATGCCAAGACGAAGGATAGTGAACGCGTTGCGCAGGCTGAAGTGTTTGAAGCCGCTCATGAAAATTCACTTCGGGTTGCCGCTGAGGCCCAAAACCAGACTGTTGCTCAGCTGGATGCGCTCAAGGCCGAATTAGCGCAAGCTCTTGCGGACCACGATGCGACTAAGGCAGACGGTGTAGCTGCCTCTGAGAAGCACTCGAAAGCTCTCCAGGAAGCTGAACAAGTTTACCTCACCAAGCAGAGCGAACTTTCTGCAGAAATACAAAGAATTACGGCTGAACTGGAGGTAACTATTATATCATTTCAGAGTTCGCTGCCGTGCAACTTATTTCTAATTCAGGGCCAAGAGGCTCAATATAATGCCAGAGTTGACGCTGTGAAGGCCGAGCACGACAACTTACTCCGAGAGGCGTTTGAGCGCGCTAAGGTCAGTATAATATTTGATGGTGATACCGTCCTGTTCTTTGACGTCATCCGTTCAGTCCGAAGCTGGCGAAATTCACAAAAAAGATTTAGCTGATGTTCGGACGAACTTCGACCAGACTGCCGCACAGTTGAAAGCCAATCACGAATCGACATTGGAGGGACTTAAGGCCGAGCATGCTGAACTTCTTGAGTCCCAGGCAAAGAATTTCGAGAAACAAATTAGTACGCTATCTTTAGACCTCAAGGCCACTCAAGATGACCTCGCGAAGGCCAAAGCGTCTGCGGAGGCTTCCCGAACTGAAATTGACAACCTGACGGCTCAGTTGGATGCAGCTCGTGCTTCTGCAGATGCATCGTCTTCACCCTCGCCGGAGGTAGCAGCCGAAATTGCCCGCTTGGCGAAGGAGCTTTCTAATGCTAAGGATGATCTTGATGCAGTGACCGACCAACTCAATCTCACTAAGGAATCGATCACTGCTATGTCAGAGAATCACGCTAAGGAACTGGAAGAAGCCGCAAAGACCCGTGCGGAGGAAGTGACCAAGCTCCGAGGTGCTCATGATGCGGAGGTGTCTTCGCTTGCCACGTCGAAATCGGAGCTCCTCATGAGAATTTCTGATCTTGAGGGAGAGCTGGCAACTGCGAGGGCAACACTCGATGCCGAGCCGGTTGCTCCCAAGAGCAATGGTGCGGTGGTACCTCAATCACCAGGGGTCTCGAAGGAGGAGTTGCAACGCATGCATGAGGCGCATAACCTCAAGATTCACGACTTACAGGCAGATCACGAGAGAGCGACGAGGGCAATCAAGGAAGAGCTTGAAGCCGCCTTGCAGATAGCACACGAAGCTGAACAGAACGTGGCACGTAAGGCGATGGAGATCCAGTTTTTCGAGACAGAGGCAGACGAAAACCAAGAGCAAATCACTCGGTATGTGAAGTTCTTTGGACTGAAGGGATTCCTCGGAAGTGTGATTGCGCTGGCCGTGGTCTTTGCATTCGTTTAATATTTTCTAATCTCTCTAAATTATCTCTGCATAATTTATTGACTTTGTCATTGTTTCAAGATACAAGGAAGATATCGAGACATTAACCGAACAACTTAACAAGCTGAAGGAGGCGGCTGCTGCGTGAGGGAATGGAGCATCCGCAGTGCTTTGCGGCTGTGTGTGTCTCTTTTCGTTCCTCTAACATGCCTCTGCCAGTATCACGTCTTTCATTTCTGCTTATGCTTTTATTACATCCGGCTCATTACAGTACATTCTCGGATTGCTATGCACTTCTAGTCTGGATTTCACACAATTTTCATACCCTCATATGATATTGCAATGTTGTTTTTATATACTTTTAACTCAATTGACTGAAGGACGGGTAGGGCAAGGTAATGCCAGGTAGCGGCCCTACCGCTGTTGGAGTCGACTCTCCAAGCTTCGAAGCACAAGAGGAATGCATGTGGACATTCACGGAGAGAGACAGACAAGAAAAATATCAACAAAACGATTAGAGACTTACTCTAACTCATCCTGCGGAGGTTCACTTACAGGCGGGCGACAAGGGAAATGTCAGCGGCAAACTCCGATCAGCCCTGTGCTACTCCCCCAATAAATTTATTCAAGACAGCAATCGTTCGAGTTCCCCATTTCTGTCACCCTTCACCTCTTTTTCTTCACCTCCCATCTTTTCTTTCTCTCAGGTCTGGTCACTATCATAGTCTTATACCATGGCAATCCAAAAAGAACCTGGCCAGAAGGGTGTCAACTGGTCTAACATTGCTGTTGGTGAGCGTGCGGAGCTGTATGGTTTAATACTTTTCTTCGACTGAGCAAACGTCCTGTAGGTGCGATTATGAACATGGTGCTTCTATATCACACGTCCTCGTTTTTGTCCCCACTCACTAGTCATCTTCTTTTGTCTTGTCACTAGTTTGTGCGTGCTCCTCGTGTCATCTCCGTATCGTCTGTTCTCTCATGGTTCATCTAATTCACAGGAGGCACGTCCTAATTTCCTTCGCTATTCTGAAGCATAGAGTTAACTGTGTGGCCAGGTCACAACTCTCGGCCAGCCGCTGGAGGTTCTCAAGACCCAGATGGCTGCTAATAGGTCTCAAAGCATGTGGCTGGCCTGTAAGTCGGTATGGGCTCGGGGTGGTTTTGTTGGATTCTACCAGGGATTGATTCCTTGGGTACGCAGCGTGTGATTCTCACCGTTTTCTCCGCTAATGCTCTTTATGTGATTTACCCAGGCTTGGATTGAGGCTTCAACGAAAGGTGGTGTGCTCATGTTCACGGCTTCTGAGGTTGAGACAGCCGGTTTGAACATGGGAATAAACCCCGGCTTGGCTGGCTTGCTGGGCGGAATGTCTGGCGGTGTTGCACAGGCTTACGCCACTATGGGTAGGTTTTCAATTACAGATCCACCCTTCGAACGCGTCACAACCTTCAGATTGACTGATCATTGAGGACGTTCTTTGCTTATCTTCTCCCAGCTTACTATTGCAACCCATTTTATAGGTTTCACGACATGTATGAAAACTGCTGAGATCACGCGTCAAAAGACAGTTGCCGCCGGCGTCAAGCCGCCGTCAACATGGGCTCTCTTTGCTGAGATATATCGAAAAGAAGGCCTTGCTGGTGTCAACAAGGGCGTTAATGCTGTCGCAGTTCGACAATGCACTAACTGGGGCTCTCGGTGAGCTCTTCGATGTGTATCTCTCTTCAGATACTAAATTCCGTCTAGTATGGGCTTTGCTCGTCTTGCTGAGAGTTCTATCAGGAACATTCGAGGAAAGACTGAAAGTCAGAGTCTGGGTGCATTCGATAAGATTCTTGCCTCCTCTATTGGTGGTGCTCTTGCCACGTGGAATCAACCGATAGAAGTCATCCGTGTAGAGGTACGTACCCGCTCTTGTCTCCAAAGGAATTTGCTGAAACGATTATGGTACAGATGCAATCTATGTCCAAGAACGCTGCTGCTAATGTTAACCGACCTGCCAAGTTGACTATCCTAAGTACACTGTCGTTTATCTACAAGGAGAACGGCCTCAAAGGCCTTTACCGTGGAGTAACGCCCCGTATTGGTCTTGGTATCTGGCAAACAGTTTGCATGGTCTCATTCGCAGACTACGTGAAGCTTTGGTATGTCTAACGTGACTTCATATGAGTAGAAGCAGTTGCTAACTATCTTGTAGGGTCAAAGGCAAATGAGCCTTTTGATAAATACTATAGAGTTAGACCTGTTAATAGTTTTTTTTGTCGGATATAACGCGTACATGTACGCCATCGCTGTGCTACGAAATTTTAATGATAAATCGTCTGTTGAGTCACGTGCTCCGGCATTCTTACCGGACCGACGGCAGTTACCCAAGGTGTTACCCTGACTTGAGCTTTGAAATTTGAAACTTGAAACTTACCTTCGTTATGAGTACTTCAGTCACAGGCAAGGGCCCTCATCCTCTTCTCGCCAAGTATCTTGCAGAGCTCGCAGCTCATCCGCTCAGAACAAAGGCAGTTACAACTGGTGCGTTCACTCCATCCACGGAAGGAAAATCAGCGTCAAAGCGTGTCCTTGTCTAGCAACTCTATGTTTCCTTCAGGAAGTCATTGGCAGTCATCTAGCTGGCATTCCTGGAAAGAAATTATCAAAGGATGAACCGCTTGCCTTCCACACGTTGTCGCGGGCGCACATTGACACTAAGGCTTTAAAGATGGCGCTATATGGGTTCCTCGTGTCAGCGCCTCTCGGGCACTTTCTTGTAGGAGCACTTCAGAAGGCCTTTGCAGGGAAGACCAGCACGAAGGCGAAGATTGCGCAGATCTTAGCTGGTAATCTGCTCGTGTCACCCATTCAGGCTGTAGGTGCGTACTTGAAAAGCTTCCCGCGCCACTCGTACCACATTCGCTGATGCTCATATTAGCTTACCTTGCCTCTATGGCTATCATCTCTGGTGCTAATTCTATGGACGATGTGTTCAAGACAGTGAAAGCGGGATTTCTCTCTGTAATTAGGGCAAGTGATATGTCTGTCTGAAAATGTTCTGTCTTGATGTTTACATCTTCCATAGGTTAGCTGGGTAGTATCTCCATTATCAATGACGATAGCACAAAATTACATTCCATTACATGTAAGATATATTCTCCCATTACTGACGTAACTGAGTGTTTCTTCCTGCTCAGTTATGGGTACCTTTCTTTAACACAGTGCAGTTCGTTCTTGGAGTAAGTCACAGCTTTACCCCAGGCATCACTCTTCTCAATGTTTCTCAGACATATTTCAATGTTCGTGTCAAAAAGCTGCGCATGGCCCAGTCACAGAAGGAAAAAGCCGCGCAAGACAAGGTAGAACCCAAGGAAGATTCAACTTAGGTATCATCAGTAGGTTTGTTTCGTCTGTAATTTTACTGATTTATAAATATCATGCCTTGTAACATTAGCAGGTATATATGTACTATCATATTCATGCAAAGTATGTATCCATAATTGAGTGTGATCATAAGCTACAAACCACCAGCGAAGGCGTATCATCTAAGGATGCCTCTTGAGTGTAGCGATGCCGTATTCGATCGGGTTTGTCTGGCGTCGAAGAAGGCTCGAGAACTTGTGTCTCTAAATGCCATCCTCCCAGAACATATGTCCCTGGTCTACTGATCCAAACTTTTACTAGAAAGGAGGTTTGCTGCACTGGTTCAAGGACTCCTCGGTGTGTGAGACGACCGCAGTACGTCGCGGGCAAAAGATCGCTACGAATGATTTACTTGAATTATACACTTAAAATGTTACCAAACGCTACTCACGTATGAAGGGTACTTTGGGCTTGATCCCCGCTCAACCTTAGTACGAAGCGTGACTTCAGCTGGTTGGAGTAATTTCGAACTGTGATAGTGACTAGAGCTCGGCATGGTCTGCAAAAGGTAGTCAGAGACGAAAAGACGATAAGCCACGAAGACTGGGCTTACCCTTTGGAGAAATCATGACTTAAGCTATCCGCTGTCCTCAAAGTGACACACAAAGGGTTCATTTCCACATTCCATTCACTATCTCGTATGGCTTGGATGACCTTGGCCCTTTCACGCCGAGTCTCAGCGTACATGCTTCGAGCCGGCTTCCCACTTTCTGCATCTTCTAATGTATCTCGCAGAGCGGCGTGCCCGGCACCTAAAATGAGACCCGAGACCAGAACACTCCCACTTCGACCTTGCGATGGCGTTTCCCAGAACACCAGTATGTCAAGCGCGTCCGGATTATACAGAGGAAAGATATGTGGATATGTGCGAGGAGGTATGTGGGGATACGAGGCAGTGATAGACTGCATTACACTATGCCGCCTTGAACTTTGAATATATCGATGCATAGCGGGGGTATTTAAAGCTCGGAAATGTGACGTCTGAGAGCGTACGTTAAAGAAAGAAGACGCAGAAACCTTAGCGATGAGAACCTACTTTGATGACATGACTCAAGCAGATATTTATTGGCGGGGGGTCGGATGATTGCACAGGTTTTCCACGAGCAACCTCTCCAAGTTTTTGGCAGACAAATTCAAAAGTAGCTCGAGAGTCAGATGTGTTCTGCCAAGGAACGACTGCAAAGGCTAAGTGGAATGACTGCGCTGGCAGCAACGCGCTTCTGTGTCAAAATTAGGACGGATGCTATAGACTCAAAGAAACCGATACTAACAAATCCTCTGCTAAAGAATGACAGCGCCAACTTGGACTTATAACGGATACCTGTGTCAAACGTAGCTCGGCGGCCGAAGCCAGATTCAGAAGCTCAAGGTCCAACATAAACATCCCCTCGACATCGAAGGAAGGTCTAACATTAGCATTAAGCTTAAGAATTGGTCTGATTTCGGTCGCCTGAGTCACTTTGACCTCCTGATATGGTTCCTCGTCGTTCTGTAAATTTACATTAAACCAACTTAGTAGAAAACTCCGAATGTACGAACCTCTCGATAAACCAGAAGCAAGCTCAATGCTTTCTGATCAGGGTTTGTTGCATGAAACCCGACCGGTAATTCCAAGTCCTCGTCAGGGTTTAAAACTCCTGTGCTAGACAGCGAAATTCTGAAAGGTTCTTGTACCATGAGAGAATTATGTGACTGCCACGTCTCGAAGGAAGGGAAGTTCCCTGTAACCAGGATATTAACAGACGAACACTAATAAAGTATTAGACATACCAGAAAAATCCGTCTGTTCTCCTTTATCTACCTTAATTTCGTCCTCTGATCCAGCAATCATCCACATTTCTCCTATGGGTCGAATGCCAATGTTCGATAGCCACAGTGTAAGAGAGATATCCTCTCCTTGACTTAGTGATAGTCTTTGGGCATTAACAAAGTTTGCGACTAGTCTATGTCCAATCTCAGCGATATCTACCCGAAGAAGGACGTCCGGAGCGTAGGTCGGGGTTTGACGCTGTGCCAGTGTGTTATGAAGTCTTCGACCGCGTGAAAAAAGCGACTCCGTAACAGGTAGTATAGAAAGAAATTCATAGGTCGCGTGAGTGATGACCAGTGAGGCAGCGCGCGCTGATTTGATGGATATGGGAATCTTAAGAGCATTTGAGAGTGCTAAAACCAAGGCCACGATGTAAAGCACGTACAATTCGACTTTCTTTCGGGCCAAGGACAATGTTCTCGATGACTTCTACCTCGACGAAAGATCTTGAAGACGACGGTTCTTCTCCATTGACTTCTCGGACTGTAACCGTTAAATTGTCTAGATTCACTTCCACATTCAAAGGGTTCTGCAGCGCGAGGTCAACCCAGAATATTTCTGTGAAGTTTTCCCATAAGTAGTCTAAAACATCAATGGAGAAAAGAAAACCACCATTCACAAATGCTTTGGAGTCATTTTCAAAGCGCGCAGTCATGCCATGTTCCTTGCAGAATTTCACCCAAACATCCTTACGTTTATTCCACTCAGAATCACTGTCTGCGACGCTCTCACGGGGGAACCTGGTGCGTGTCCGTTGCGAGAGACAAAAATTGAAGGGTAGCTGGAAGTCATTTGGATTGTATACGTTCGACGAATCACTCCGAAGGTGCTGCGTATATTTAAGAGAAATCCAGAATATTTGACAAAAGGAACGTACTTCAAAAGCTGTCCTGAAATCTTCCAAATAGACCCGGTCCATCGCTGGCGCAGAGGCGTCCTCATCAGAATTACCTTTGGTCGATGTGTAAAGGGATGTCTGGTAAGGCAGGGTCGATTCCTTAAGAAGGTTAATAAATATGCGAACGGCATCCTTAACATGGCCGGTGGTATACAGCAAGCGTCCTGTCTGTGGTTGAGTGTTGCACAACAAATACAGAAAATGGCGTACCTAGTGGATGTTCGATACAGGGCATAACTATATTAAAGTCTTCGGAATTGGTCCCTTCGGACTCCCAGAACGATGGAGAAAGTTCCTTCACAGGCCTGTCTTGATAGAGCTCGTGTGCTTTCCGAAGAAAGTACATCGTCAATGGTTTCTAGTTTTCGTTGTGAATATCTTAATATAAGATCATTGAGACGAAAATTTACGATTCCAGACTTCTCTAATCTGTTAGCCGCAGACAAGTACCATAGAGCAGCGCGCCGTGGAGCATGTTTCTTGGCACTGAGCAGGGCAGCCTGAGCTATCAGAAGTGCAAATGGAGGTTCCTCTGCCTTAATGCGGTATCAGTCGCCAAGAGACAGTATACTTAACCCATAAGACTGACCTTTCCAGCAGCCCATACTAGCCAGCGCTCGCCTTCCAATACATTACCAATAAAATCTGCATGGCCAATTCCAACTTCCCAGCGTACAGCATATAACAGGGCTTGAAGTTGCACATAGGCGGGGGGTTCGGTTATAGAAAGCATGCTACTGAGAGCACTAGACACATGAAGAGAGGTTGTCGGCGTTGGGGAGAGGAGTAAAGGCAAGATATCCTAAGATTCATCTCAGCACGATGCAAAGAAAGAAGAAAGGAAGCTACATACGGAGCCACCCTTTCCTTCTTTTCTCAGAGCTTCCCAAACGCTAACCGCCAACTTGAAATCGCCGAGTATAGTAGCAAACTCTGCAAGACGTCGTTGTTGGGGAGGCGGGGTTAGACCACTGGCTAGAGATGTTGGAAAACCACTATATGTAGATGACCGGGCAGGAAAAGAGACACTCGCAGAATTATGCTGATGTGTAGGAGCTGGAGATGGTGAGGGAGACCCAAACAAGCGACGAGTTGAAGAAAAAAGGCGCGACGGTAAACGACGCGTTGACGAGAACTGTAATCTCATTTGATTCAGGGGTTCGAAAGGAAGTGAATGAACATACATTCTCATTCCAGTCCACAACACATTTCTCCATCCATGGTATGAGACTCATGACAAGAAATTCTCGCGTAAACTTGGCAGTATGCTGGATGTCCTTCTCGTTCATTCGGAGAGTATTCATTCCGGTTGCGGGGCTCGCTGCAGACAGTTGCTCCGGAACTTTAGGTTTGATCTCCGGAGAGTCAGGAAACGGGGCAGGAAGGCGAGGTTTCATGGTAGGAACAGGAACAGGTGCAGGAGGAGGGTTGGGCATATCCAGAGGAAGGAGATAGCTGTGCAACCCGAATTGCTTCTTCACTGCGTTATAAAGAGCTCCAGCCCTAAGCACGACTATGAGACCTGAACACATCGAGGTAATAATTGCACATACTCCTCATCTGAGAGCATGGAGTTCTTAGGATGAACTATGAGTGTATAACGGAGGTGCAAAGGGTCGACCCATGGCGGTAACTCATTAGTTCGGGAGTGCAAGTTTGTCATAACCTGCAAAGGGTTGGCTGTATTCGTTGAAACAGCCAGAATAACTATTGCGCTAATGAGCCCCGAGAACAAGAAGTATGTCACCTCACAGACCTGCAGCAGGATGGTTCCATGTTTCTGTCCTAGATGGAACGTGGTCGCCTTCGATACATCGCCTGAGCTCGTCCCACCAGGGAACCCCGTTGGTTTGCTTTCCATTCGGTTTCTCGGCATCCTCTACCCACTGAGCACATCTATGGCTAATCCGAGACCCGATCCAGTCGATGGTCCGGACGGCACGCTGTTCTTCGTCTTCTTTACATGCATTCTCGATTTCTATGAGGTCGGAAAACCGTAGAAAAAAGGAAGAATTGGGAACTGAAGTGAGCGATGTTGTGCGTGTAGTCACTAGAGAGAAAAGGGTCAGACACTGTCGTTAACTTTCTTGCTAGACGGACCCTGGGGAAGGGGAGAGAAGGATTGGAGAATATTTGGCAGAGGTGGCAATGACGATGCTGCGAGAAGTTCATTGAGGTCTGGAGAGGATATGATACAGATGTGAGGGCTCAACGACGATGGCAGAGTGGGTGCCATGAATAGTGATATGCGCCGTCGTCGACGCGTCCGCCGTCAAGCGCCCACGCCTGTAACCTGGATCTACGCGGTCACGGCGTGTTACATTTTCTCATCCTCTCAATTCAAGTTCTATATCCTGGAAACGATTTTACGAAAAGCTTCGCTATGAAATATCCACTCTGGCCTTTGACTCCATCTTTGCGCCTATGTTGCACATATCAGCCCTCACCGCGCACATCTCAAAAGCATGGACCATAGGTGATATATGAGTACAATATGATACACTGGACCTTGTGGTGGCTAAGTAAGGTGCGGAACTGTGTCTATGCCGCAATAGTAACAGGAGCCACTATCTCAATTCTGGTCTCCTCGGTATCGAATTTACTGTCCATACCAACTTGCTGCAATGTGACACCCACAAAATCTACCTCACTCGGGCTTTCACTCGCACTCTCGCTGACTGTACCGGAAGACAACTGAGGTGTGCTGGAAGTGCCATCATCACCTAGTTCTGCTGAAAATCTACGTTCGTGCCCGCTCTCAGCGAGGGGATCCTGCCGAACGACGTCCCATAGCACCTTGAGACCGTCAATACCTCGTTTTCCATGCCTCCATGGACATCCCTCATCAGTTTCGAATAGACTGGTGTTGTATACCTCCAATGACCAATAGCCGCGGAAGCCTGTACGGTGGATGAGCGAAGTCATCTGCGTGACGGGAAGAAATCCAAGATAATCGCTTGGAGGGTTGGCGGGGTCAGAGAGGGGATCGTACGAGTCCGCAGATGGGTGAGGAGTCGAAGATGGAGGCTCGCAGGGGAAAACCCTGCAAGTTCGGCTCCATTTCATGCGCCTTGGCATCTCGCCACCGTCCTGAAGAATTTGGGGAGGACGTACACCGTCAGCGAGTTGATATATGAATATCTTCTCGCCGGGTATCTGATGGGCCATCTCGTTCAAGTTCTCGAGCATTGCGTGAAGTGTTTGTTTGGGCCGGATGCAAGAGAATTCGCCCGGGTCACCATATTGATTAGCTCTGTGCAATATAATCAGAAGACACATAGACAACAGGTCGAAAAGAAACACCTACAGAGAGTTGAACGAGTCCAGGATGATTCCGACATTCGACCTGTCAGTGCGTCGAACTACCTCCCAAACTTGCATCCAATTGTCTACCACAGTTCCCCATGCCAGAGGCTCGTAACCTACTTTGACATTATACCTCTCTGCAAGAGACCCGAGTTGCCGAAATGCATCGACCTGTGCGTCGAGATACATTTCCATCGTATAATCGTCCGTTATTGGATATGGAGGGGGGATGTAATTGCTGCAAACGAGCATCAAGTCGCATCGGAAAGCCGGCATGAGCCGAAACCATCGTTCTGCTTCATCAAGTGCAGCGTCTAACTGTTCCTGTGACCGGAAATTCTCGAAATTGCGAAACGGTTGGAGAACCGGAATTTCCAACCCACTCGATGTGCACAACTCTGACAATGCGTGAGCGCACGCAAGCTCGAGCTCGCTAGTGGTCAGCGTGGTCACAGGAGGGGAAATGACCTCGCGGTGTTTTCCTTGACGCACTTCGTCTACGAATGTTTCGAAGTCGGGCATGAAGATTTCGATGCCATCATAGCCAAGTTCAGATGCAACACGGATTTTCGTTGCAAGGTCGTGATAGAGGTTATTGCCAAGGGAAAGCGATGCAATGGCAAATTTAGGCCTGAAACTTGAGGGCGATACAGGGAGAGTTTCGTTGGCAAAAGACATGGGTGGATTTTTCGTTCTTGAAGTCTTGATAACGAAGGGCGTCAGTCACCCACCTACTTCAGAACTTACATGGTCAAACTAAATACTTTTTGGACGCTCGGAAGGGCCTTTCACTTTTCACAATCTTATCAAAACTTGTTCGGGCGCAATTCACTTTATTTTCACATAACGGCAAACCGAACCTTGGACTCGAACGCACAGAAAGTGGTTCGAGTAACCAAGTACGGTCGTACAGGACCCAGGTTAACGAACACTCGATGACACATCTAACTCGACAATGTGAAGGTTTCTGTTGAAATCACGCTCTCTAATCTTTCGAGATGGGGACACAGCATTGCATACTTAGAAGGTACCAGAAGATATCTACTACGTAGATGCGGTCAGGCGTTTAAAGTGACCACCATATGCGGTTGTATTTCCCAAGATCATCTTAAAGTGAGGCGGTATGCCAGAGCGCGAGCTAACTGAGGTGCTGCTTGAAACATCCAGACTCGCGTCCTCAAGATTCAGATACTGCACTATAGCGAAGGATCAGGGCAACATAGGACACGCGTAGTATGACGCCAATGTTATTCATGAATGTGGTAAAATCCCTCGACCTCAAGTTGAAATCAATGTAAAACGTTAAGTAAAACGTTCAAACATTCAAATATTCAGGACCCGGGTACCGTCTAGTAAAATGGTGATCGGAGAGTCGAAAACCAAGCTTTGACCATGCGGTGGCTGTACACGATATGTTCTTTCGGAATTTACCAGGGTCCAGCTAAATCCCTGAGGTGCATTACTCTGTCTAGTGGCCTTGAAATTGACTGAGGCGCTGTGTGTAGGTCCGACATTGCTGGAGGAAACATCTGGAATGGACTCGACATTGCCGGTACCAGTGGAGCAGTGGAAGATCCTGGATTCCTTGCGTTCCGTTACATGAGAGGAAACGTACATAGATATACATTGGCTATTTGGCGACCGTGAGCCAGTGAACGTAGGCATCCCGGTGCCAATCGCATATCGGCGCCAGTAGCATATCGGTGTCAATGTTGAAGAGAGCACCTCGGTGCCAGACAATTGAAGTTGATCGAAAAGAATTGGAAAAGATATACTTAAGCCCGATCTTCTCTACTGCTCAAATGATAGATGTAAATATTATAGCTCGAACACTGGTGGTTCTATTCTGTGTGCTCTGACATGGACAAAAGTAGCTACTCAATATCAATTCTCGGCTCTTCTGAGGTTGAACTTTGCGTGGTGACAGAGCGAGCGAGACTCATCGAGCAGCCTTGATCCTCCACGCCAAGGACAATCAGTCGTCGCTGCATCTCCAAAATACCTTTCAGCCTCATACGGTATATGTTTCCTGGGTGGCAAGCCACGTGGGCATTGAATGAAACGAGAGAGCGGACGAGCTGTAGCAAAACGCAATAACCAACACCGGGAAGGCACCTTCTCAACGGGACAGTCAATACCCCACTGAAAACAATTGAATCTTGGGTGATGCCGAGGAGGTCACATTTTGGTTCATACTGCGAATTCAGCTCTACAGAAAACTGAATGCCCGTATGGCGCCCCTCTAGAGCTTACACTCCGTAGCTGCCCTGTGATCTATGGAAACCTTCGGCTACGGGCAAACTAGGCTTGGAAGCTGCTTCGATTCACTGCTTCGTTTTCATCACACAGTCCGGAGCATTCACTGTCACCGGGACATCACAACGCGCAGCACCAGAACCTTCCTACGCACCCCTTGCCATATGAGAAGTTACAGATGTACAACGAGGGGCAGAAACAGTCCCGGAAGCCGACTAAACAGAAGATTGGGAGGAGAGGAGATAGAAGCAGATCACCAACAAACGTGGCAAGGGCTGCCCGATACCATCGACATACACAGCGCTGTCCGCACAAGGCCACAACTCATCCAGCGTCCTGGGCAGGGGGTAAACCTTTCCTCCTAGTCGCGCCAGGGGTGCACAACGTAGTCAACGCTTTACATCTCAGGCCTTTCGCCACAGCGTTTGCCATAAACACACTTCAATTACGCGTCCTCATCGGTATTCGTTCCACACACAAGATTGGGACTCTACGTCGTCACTCCTATAGTACCCACCCCCGCACCTTGGTACTTATTTGCTAGCGGTCATTCAAGAAAAAAAATCTTTGACAGAAAACAAGAACCACCAGATGGGGAGCATGTCACGAAAAGATCTGGCTTTCGAGAGAGCCGGCGATTTGAAATCATTACAGAGTGTGGGGTTGCTGAGGACCCAGGTAAAAATAAGTCGGGATTTGTTTGAATTCATACCAGTGATACTTTCATGGTGTCCTCACTCTCATCTTACCCACGTATGCAAACCCGGGGTCGTGCGCAGATAGTCAAGTACGATGGTAGGTCCGTGCCGGCTCACGTTTAGCGTGCTTGTCGGGGAGATGCCAGTGGTTTGTCTAAATTTACTCGAGGTCAAGTTCGAACACCTTTGCACTTGAACCAAAGTTCGGTTCGTGTTTCTTCGGCTGAGGTATCTGAGCTTCATATATATTAGGAACCTTGAACCTGGCTGGCTAGAAAGCAACAGAGCAACATGAACAGCCCATTGACAGCCCTTGCAAACATCATCTCTTCTGGTGTTCATGATTTGGAAGACGCCTATGCAAGGGAGGGACTGACTTGCCCATCACTGGAGGACCCATTCCACCCAACACCTCTGGACGATGACACTCGCTTGATACACAACAGGCGTCTGATCGTCGCTGCCGCAGCACAGATCATCGCCTCTGTTCGCACACCTAGGGATATTCTCAAGGAATCTGTCGCATCTATGTATACTTCAGCCACCCTAGGCTTTGTGGTCGACATCAATTTGCCTGACATCTTGAAAACAGCGGGCCCAAAGGTTTGCATTCATCTGCCTTTACAGTGCACTCGCTTAATGGTCTAATCTAGGGATTTCACGTTGATGACATTTCAGCCGTCAGTGGAGTCGATGCTTCATATCTAGGTGATTCAACACAACTTTACTACGCTGTAGCGATATCTGACGAAATTTAAGCTCGAGTCTTGCGATACTTGGCAACCCGACACATCTTCCAAGAAGTCAAGCCAGATGTTTTTGCGAACAACCGCGTTTCTTCCGTTTTAGCCAATATCAAGAAGCTCGAAGCTATCACAGCTGAGTGAGTACTACCAAATACAGCACTTTGGTGATTGAAAATCTACCGTTGAACAGCCCAGAGTCCAAGTACGATGATGCCCCCTATGCAGCTAACATGGCGTACTAGTAAGCTACTTGAGTAATTGTTTTGACGCATCACTTATGAATCTTTACCTAGCGCTGAGGAGGGCCTGAAGAGCTCCGTACATCTCGCGGAGTTTTTGAAGAATCCTACGATTGCTGCGTCTCCCTTTAACGTCGCATTCGGAACGGGTACGACCGCATGGGAATGGTATGGTCTTCCAGGCAATGAATGGCGGAACAGGCGGTTTGCGGCTGTCATGAAGGGGAACTCGAACCGCTTCCCGAGCGACATCATCTCCAGCGGTAAGATGAACTTGTTCAAGGGCAGATACAAGCCCCTTATAAAAGATTTCTATAGCAATTGATGGAAACAATCTGAAAACTGACGCTATTGTCGTTGATGTTGGCGGAGGTGTGGGATCTGCAACGCTCGGTCTACATAAGGTTTTTCCCCATCTACGCTATGTTGTCCAGGATGTCGATGCACAGATCGAAGCGGCACACAAGGTTGGCATATATTCACTCAATTTTACTCATTGTAGTCTGAGTATTGTCAGTACTGGAAAGAAAACTGTCCCGAAGCCGTAGATCAGGAACGCGTTAAGCTACAAGGTTCGATACTCCGCTTCTTGGTTTTGAAGACTATGCTAATTTTGAGATTCAGGTCACTCCTTCTTCAATCCCCAACCTATCAAAGAAGCCGACGTTTACTTCCTGCGCATCGTCACTCACGACTGGCCTGATTCTGATGTGAGGAAAATTTTGAAGCACTTGAGAGATGCCGCAGGAAAGTCAACCAAACTGGTGTTATACGAGGTCCTAGCGTCATACACGTGCTCAAATACTTCTGGTGAGCCCGTCCCGTACCCGCTCCTCGGTAACCTTGGAATAGCGGGAGGAGGAGTAGACACCGCCGTTGATATGCATGTAAGTCTCTCTTCTTTGTCGCTCGTAAGATGGAGGTTTGACATGACTGCTTCAAGATGCTTGCATCCTACAATGGAAAAGAGCGCACTGAGGCAGACTTTAAGAAGTTGGGTCAGGAAACTGGATGGCACCTGGACGTCGTGAAGCCTGGCATTTTGGCAGCACTAATATTCTCGCCATCGGCATAAGTAGAGGTCCAGCGTTTCTCACATTCGATTTGCAGCTACCTCTCGGCATTTGATTATTTTCCGCATGTATTATTTTATCAAGTCCCTTTTCAATGTAGAATAAAGATACGCATTGCTAGAATTCACAAATGACTCAAGCGTTGCTAGCCTCTCCACTGTCCTTGGACTATGGCACGAGCTCTTACGAAGAAATCAAGCGTCAGGCCGGATCTATATCACATTCATTTGCACGGTGCCACCGATACTACGTATAAATGAGAAGTCTGCGGACTTGAAAAGTTCATCTCAGGCCCCGACTGGAAGTGATCTTCCTGTTGCTTCGGTATACTACGGCCGCTTGAGCTTGGCACCGTAACTCCAACTACTCTTATTTTAGGAGATGCGATGTCTCATTCAAAATCTTCTTCGGAAGCGAGTCATTGCGAAAGGACAGGATACTCTGGGTAGCCCTGATTTCGTACTTTGATCAAGACTAGTAATACAGCCATGCATTTTCATCTAAGGGAAAACGACGACGTTTCGGAAGCGAGCTGTGTTCTGCATGACACCATCGTATGCCTTTTCGAACTCGTCTAAACTGAATGTCTTCACCATTGCCTTCACACCTGAAGCGGCGGAGTAGCTGATACACCGCTCCGTATCCGGTGAGCAACCGCAGGCGTACCCACGTAAGGTGCAACGTTTCATGTTGAGGAGCAAGTTTTGCACCTCAATTGGGCCATCGATGGCCGCGGAAACAAGAGTAATAGTACCTATACATAGGAAAGAAGAGACAGAGAACTTGTGAACTCATGAACTCGTGAACAGAAAGTTGCCATACCATTAGTGCCGACAGCAGGGATGAGAGAGCTGATCAATTTAGATTGCGGCGCGGTGCAAACAATGAGTTGAGCGCCTCCGAGACTAGATATATATTCGACAACGTTGGTGGTACTTGAATCAACATATTCATATGCGCCAAGTGACAACGCAAGGTCGCGCTTGGAGGAACCGGAAGAGATTGCATACACTTTCAGTCCAAGTTTGGATGCATACTGCAGAGGAATCAGTACTCAGTTTGAAGGGACCTGGTGGAACATGACAGTACCTGGACTGCAAGGTGGCCTAGACCTCCAATACCTTGCACAAGGCAAATGTCACCAGGGTTCCATTTTGAAGTTCGGATGGCATCGAAAACGGTGGCTCCAGCACAGCAAAGAGGAGCGAGCTCAGCATACGAGGTGGTCTTAAGCACATCCTCTGGAAGACTTACGACGGCTGGTAGAACATACTTCAATAATCAGCCCATCGATTGAAAATCTGAAGCTTACCAGTCTCCGGGGCAAAGATGTATTCGGCCATACCGCCATCAAACATGAATCCAGTGTACGCAACGGTCCTGCAGGACCAGAAATCGCCTCGTCTGCATTGATCGCAGCTCTTGCAGTAACCCCCATTCCAGCCCACGCCGACTAACGCACCATCGATGAATCGGCCGGCTGAACCTGGCGTATTTTTCAAAGAAGACCCGGCACGAACAACTCGACCAATGACTTCGTGACCGGGTACTCGAGGATATTGGAGACCAGGCCACTTGCCCTCTTTCACGAGGTGGTCGGAGAAACAGATACCGGATGCGTGAACACGAATGAGGACTTGGTCAGGTCCTGGCTCGCGCATTGGCAAGTCGACAATCTTCCAAGGTGCGTTAGCTTCGGCGCATTGCACTGTATCAAACGAGAGACATTAATTCAAAGAAAGATTAGTAGGAAAGAGAAGAACAATACCAGCTTTGTAAGTTTTAGGAAGAGCAGACATGATATATTGGAAGGTGGTCCATTAGTGACGATGTTTACGGTTTATATACCAGCTGATGAGAGAATGAGCTGGTTCGAGACAACAATGAATCTGATAATTAATTCACTTGCTAAGTTCTCGGCAAGCGATCATTTGACCTTCATTCCCGGACCAGAGTAAAATATCTTATTGAACGATACAATCACCATCGCGGTTCTGCGGTTCTGTGAACAGGAACTTGAAGTATTTACAACATGCAGCAGTGACTTATTCATCTGCACTATGCCCACTCTTGAAAGCAAGGCAAGCAAAGTTCTTGTATCTGGCGCGAATGGTTACATCGCTGGTTAGTGGCTCTTTCTGTCCATTTTATGACGGCTGTGGATCTCATTCTTTCGAATATTCAAGCATGGGTAGTGCGCACTCTCCTGGAAAATGGATACGCGGTGCGCGGAACCGTCCGAGCGGAGAACAAGGGCACCTATCTGAAAAGCCTCTTTGCCGACTACGGAGACAAGTTTGAGCTCATAATCGTTCCAGACATCACCAAGGTTCACGTTGAACAGCCCGATTCTTTTTTCTTTTGGCTCACACATTCCAGGAAGGTGCATTCGACGATGCCGTCAAGGGTGTTGACGCTATCGAGCACACAGCCTCACCGTTTCACTTCAAAGTTGAAAAGCCTTCTCGTGAGTCGACTGCGTTGGCTCAATGAGTATAGTACTGATCATGGTTTCGTTCTCATAGAACTCATCGATCCCGCTGTGAAGGGTACCATCGGCATGCTGCAAAGAGCCCTCAAGCATGGATCGACTGTACGCCGTATAGTAGTAACATCTTCTTGTGCTGCCGTCGCTCAGGCTGGTGATGTCGAGCCAAGGTTCGCCGATGAGAACAATTGGAACGATGAAGCCGTCGAATTCGTCGAGAGAGACGGTGTCGAGGCATCGCCAGCACACATGTACCGAGCAAGCAAAACATTAGCAGAACGAGGCAAGGATTTTCATTCACCGCAGTCCGTGCAGTCTTCTAATCTGATTTCAGCTGCTTGGGATTTTTACAAGAAGCACAAGGCCAGCATTAATTGGGATCTCGTCGTCCTTAATCCGCCCTTGGTCAGCCTCGGACACAGTCTTCTTGCACTAGTACTCGTACATGCTTATATTGTTTACAGGTTTTGGGTCCCGTCATTCACGAGGTCAATGCTCCCAACTCACTCAACACTTCCATGATCGATTTCTACAACACGGTCGTGTTAGGTAAGAAAGACCCCACATTGCTATACACCGGCATCTGCTACATCGATGTGCGAGATCTTGCCGAAGCGCATGCGCTTGCCTTGGTGAAGACCGGCGTCGAGGATCAGAGGATCATCGTCAGTGCAGGTACATACTATTTCCATCTGTTCTCCCAGCCAATCTGAATGCTCATATATATACCGTACCTCAGACACTTACGTGTGGCAGCAATTCAGTGGGTTCAATACTGCGCATTCATATCTCTATTGTTGCTGACAGACTGTATCTTTTGTTACGTACTTAGTCGATGTAGCCAACTCTCTCTCCCCTTCCCCTATCCCATCGCACCCGAATCTGCCCAAGGGTCAACCAGGAAAAAACTTTGTGGACATGTGTGTTTTCGACGGATCCAAAGGGAAAAGTTTACTTGGTATCAAGTATCGCTTAATGGAAGATATAACTCGAGACTCGTTGGCGGATTTCGAGAAGAGGGGCTGGTGAGGATTTAATGACGTCATTGCCTTTGCCGAATCTCCTTCTACATCCGGCGGCTGATATGTTAGATATAGCTTTGATGCTTATGTAATTGTCACTGCTGAACAATATGCTTATCATCCAATCACTACCCGACTGTTCCATGCATTTCTGGTACGTATTCATCGAATGAGACCCTGCTTCTTCCATTGCTGAATGTATTTCGACCACAACCGCCTATCTAATGGAGGGCACTTTCGGAGGTTTTCAGATGCCTGTAGGGTTTGTGTGACGTCCAGGATAGATTTCAAATCTTCAGTAGAGCATCCGTCTTGCTGATCGATGAAAGATTCCTGAATGTATGCCTCGATAGCGTGGCAGGGGTTGCCATTGTCAGCCATGATAGCTGTCCACCAGTCAGATGGGGATACTGGAACGAGAGAAAAGCCAAGAGATTGTAGATGGTCCATGATGTCCGTATATGTTATGGGAACAGGACTGACAATGTGGTGAACTGATGCATCAAAACCGGGTGCTTGTTTATGAGCCTTCATAGCGAGTTCAACAGTAGACGCAGCGACGGTATCGACTGGCACCCAGTCTACCAGCATTGAAACGCTTGGGAATTTGCCGATACGTAAACTGCCAGCAAGCATGATAGGGTTCATTTCTTGAGCCTGAGTAACCATCTAGCAGGTGAGCACAATAATTTTGATTCATATGATGAAGTATTGACCTTCCAGAATCCAGAAGCTGTATCGCCAGTGATCTGACCAATTCGAGCAATTGCGCAGGAAATATGAAGTATAGAAGCTGCGGCTTCCACGACGTGCTCAGCGACGAACTTTGATTCACTGTAGCCATGCGGAGAAACTGGTAAGGCATCCTCCTTGGCCCATGGTACAAATGTCTCAGGAACCGGTTTCATGTCGCTCTCCATGACGGTGCCAATGCTAGAAATGAAATAGAAGACTTTGGGACGCATGAAGCCGGCGAGCAAGAGCAGTTGAGTGGTGCCTATAAGGACAATGTAAATCAGAGAGGCGTGCAGGTTGCTTGTACACAAAAGCTCATCATACCTTCTAGACAGTCTTCGAAACTTTGAGCGACCTGATTGAAGTCCATCTTCCACCCTGTATGAATAATAGTAGTTAAGCCTCGAGCGAGAGACTTGTACTCCGTGGTGTCAATTTGTGGCTTGGAAAGATCGAAAGGTACAACCACGAGACGCTGATTCAAATCCAAAGCCAGCTTTCCAGGTTGAGCTAATTGCGCCTGCCTCCATTGCTTCATCTGGGCTACAAGCCCAAGAAGCTCAACACGAGCGAGCGCATCTAACAATTTGTCGTATACGTTTTGTACATTTGAGCCCCGCGCCAGACATACTATCTTGGCGACATCGGAGTAGTCCAACAGGTTCGCCACTTGCCAAATTCCAAGGGATCCTGTGGCACCAACAACGGCCACCGTCTTCCTTCCTGGCGCCGTCGAGCTTCGCGTCACCTCTTGGCTTGCGAGTATGAGTGGGGCAGAATGTCGGAGAATCAAAAACTGCCGTTCAAGCAGAGTCTGCAGTAAGGTTTCTCTTTCTCTTTCTTGTACACTAGGCGGGGCATACACATCTCTGTGATGAGGACCAATGCGCTTCCCAATAGCAGAGGTGAGCTGTGAGACCGAAAAATTCTGGTATACGAAGTTTTGAGACAGCATCAAGTCGAAGTCTCGTGAAAGGCGATTTCTGAGAGCCATGGCAGTAACTGAGTCGAGTCCGACATTGAAGAGATTGTCCTCGACTCCATGTTTTTTGCCCTCAAGGAGGTCTCCGACAATAGCCTCGACGCGTTCTTGTATCATGCTATGTGTCAGAGATGGATCCAGGATCCCTACATTCGATGAAGGCGCTTTTCCTTCTGAAAATTGTCCATAAAGGCCTTCAAGCTCTACCTTGAACACCTATATGCAAGTCGCATCAATTAATAATATAACCGGATTGGCAACCGACTCACTTCTACGACTTTAGGACGTATGATGTTTCCTGAATAATTTTAAGTCGAAATCTAGCTGTAAAGTCTCGGAAGGCACACCTTTGTTTGTGACTGGAATTCTTTTGGAGTATCCAATAGGTAATATGAGTATCATTTCATCTATAATTCTAGAGTGTTTGGGAGCTTCTGCATTAGCGACTCTGATAGCTTCCCGGCAGATCTTCGTGCGCGCATCCTCAGTATAAACGGCAGCCTTCTCAGCGTTCAACTGGATGATTGCCGAGTTCAAGGGACGTCGGTGGCCAACGACTACCATTCGATCGATTATTTCACACGAACGGCAACTCTCTTCCATCGGAATTGGGTTCGTCTTTTCACCTAAAAGAAATATTACTGGTGATCAACACAACTTGATTGACAAAATCATTGCAGTTGTTGACTCACCGCTGTCATGGACGAGGATGTCATCTTCTCTAAAGAGTAACTTGTACCAACCAGAACCGGGGGGTGATTCTTCGACGACATCCCCAGTGTTCCATGTTTCTTCCCCCTTCAGGACACGCGGAGCCAGACGAGGGTCATCGGGATGCATATGTACCTCGAAAAGACTGCGAGGATCTGTCGGGTCCTCATTGGTGATTGGTTTGAAGATTAGTGATGAATGAGGCATCGGTCTCAACAACTTCCATGAGGCGGTATCGTTGATTCTGGAGCGCTCGTGTGACCCGACCATCATATGTCCAGCCTCGGTACTCCCGTACACATACTTCATATTCACCCCTTGAGAGACTAGATAGTGGGCCAAGTGGTCCGGACAATGCGCTCCACCGACTGCGAAAATGATATAATTAGACAGAAAAACACGAACAGGAAAGATTGTTTCTGACCGAGCAGTATTTGTAGTTTGGTCAAGATTTCGAGATGGTTCACAGCACCCTCCACCAAGTCTCGAAGACAGGACGCAACTTGCTCTAGAAGTGAGGGAACCATGACACAAGTAGTGACATCCGCCAAACGAAGAGAATTTACGACATCAAGGGGAGACGGAGGCCACGACTTTGCGAGGGGAAATACCACGGTTGTGCCTGCACAAATTGTCCCGCCAAGACCAAGAGTAATACCCATGGAATGGAATCTGTGCAGTTATTCGACAAAGGAAAACAAAAGATCTGGAAATGGGCACTCACAAGGGTCCTAGACATAAAAACCTGTTATTATGTTTCGTGAAGGCAGACCATCCACCACTCGTATAGTGAACCTGGCTATTGGCCAAGAAGCTGGCGTTAGACCAGAGAACTGAGGAGTGCGACTGTGAGGTTATTAAGATTCGCATACGTTAGACGGAACACACCTGGCTTAGGAAAAGAGGTCGAACCAGAACTGTGAAGAATGATGGGGATATCTGGGGGTGTGGGGTGTAGATACCCTGGTTGCTTTATGCTCTGGTTGTAAAGACATATCATTTGACGCTGATGCTCATATGAAGGTTTCTCGAGCGGAAAACTCTTCACCGAGCATGTAGCAGCGGCACCAACACACGCTGCAGCGTACGTAGTGTCATAAAGGAAGGCTGAAACGTCGCATGATTCCAAAAGGTGCGCCAATGCCGGCTCCGAATTCTAACAGGTCAACAAATCAGCGATAATTACACAATGTCTGATAAAAAAGCTCACGGCTGGGGACAGAAGAAAGACAGTAGCGTTGAGTTTGAGAATTGCCATGATTGTCACAGCAAGGTTCAGTCCCGTATCGCTCAAGACAGCAATGACTGGATGGCCATGTTCTGCGTCGACGGAGTCTGATAACGAGGATAAGGTCTTGTACCACAGATTCGCCGTGGCGTCGACGAGAGTTGCGAAGTCGCGGTAGGTGACTTCGACATAAGATTGCGAAACATCCGGGAAGACAGAGAAGATGCGGTGGGAAACGACAGGATCTGCGGCCTGTTTGTCAAGGATAGCGGACAGAGTAGGAGTGTCCGACAGTGATTGGGGGGCAAACTCGAAGATAGTGGTGTCGCAGCGGTCCATCGAAAATTGTGAGGTTCCTAGTCCACACACTGCGGCGATGCAATTGTTATATTGCTATCCGGTTGGTCCACTGAACCGAGTTAAAATTGAGCCAGGTAGAAAGCAAGTGATGAGCCGACAAGAGAGCTTCATCATACAGCATTATCCAAATTTCAGCTGGCGGTGAAGCGGCAAGCGAGCAATGTTGACGATTTTTTCACCTGGGTCCAGCTCACGAACCAAGCTGATTCAAACTGAACGATCCAGTTCCAGCACAGACTGG
>JH814869.1:36061-78138 GCA_000296255.1 Omphalotus olearius VT 653.13
AGTTGTAGAGACGGCTATTGGTATTACTTCCACTCTTCTAGGCGACAAAATTGAAGGTTACTAGTTCCTATCTCAAACTTGCTTCTGCTTCTCTAATATTCTATCCAGTCAGCAAGGACATGGACACTGAGGTTAGAAAAGTGCCTCTAGGTGTTTGCGCCAGCATCGCTCCATTCAATTTTCCAGCGTATGTAGATTTTTGAGACGGAGCGTCGTTTGGGTCTCACTCTATTTCTAGAATGATTCCTCTATGGACCATTCCCATGGCGGCCGTGACTGGGAACACGCTTATTCTCAAACCTTCTGAGCGGGATCCCGGCGCGGCGATGATCATCGCGGAACTATGCCAACAAGCTGGTTCGTATTGAGTGTCAAAGCTGAGCAGGTAACTGTAATCAGTAAAGTTTTTTCTAGGTCTTCCACCTGGTGTCGTGAACATCGTTCATGGAGGTATTCCAACGGTAAATGCTATTTGTGACGCTCCTGCTATCAAGGCAATCAGTTTTGTGGGAGGTGATAGAGCAGGAAAGCACATTTACAACAGGTTGGTTGAAAAAAAATTGTATCGATTTTCCAGTTACTATGACTGTCATTCCACAGAGGTACACAGAACGGGAAGCGAGTTCAGGTAGGGTGCCTCTGACTCATTACATGTAAATACCTCTTAATCTATCTCGATAGGCCAATATGGGAGCCAAGAACCATGCTGTCGTTATACCTGACGGTCTGTTAGAGATCAGTTTTTCATCGAATTCTGTCGTTTATTTGATTGGCGATTGCCAGCCAACAAGAATTTGGCACTTAATTCCATTGTCGGCGCTGCATTTGGAGGTACGAACATGAAATTGCTTGGCGTATTCATCAACTAATCCTGCCTTCTCTTCGTGCAGCTGCAGGCCAGCGGTGCATGGCCATATCAGTTGGTTCGTCCCTAGCATACATTCGCACATCTGGACTTATCATTGCTCACAGCTGTCCTTGTTGGCGAAGCTCAGTCCTGGTTGCCTGATCTCGTGCAGCGAGCCAGCAAATTACAAGTGAATGGCGGGTTTGAAAACGGCGCTGATTTGTTCGTTCTCACATTTTTTGTATCTTCTCTCTGTCTCATAAATTAAATAGAGGCCCCGTCATCTCTCCAGCAGCCAAGTCGCGCATTATCAGTCTGATCTCCTCCGCAGAGACTGAAGGTGGCAAACTTCACCTTGATGGTCGACACATCACAGTTGCCGGATACCCAGATGGCAATTTCGTCGGTCCTACAATCATCGAAGCCGATACTTTAATGAAATGTTACAAGTTTGTCGATTTGTGCGACTTCAAAGATTCAATCCTGATTCTATATATATAGGGAAGAAATTTTTGGCCCCGCACTCGTCGTCATCAAAGCTGACACCTTGGATGATGCTCTCGAGGTAGTCAATACCAACAAGTATGGCAATGGTGCTGCGATATTTACCCAATCTGGTGCCACTGCTCGCAGGTTTGAGGCAGAAGTTAACATAGGACAGATAGGAATCAATGTTCCTATTCCAGTCCCGCTGCCCATGTTTGCTTGGAGTGGAAACAAGGTTTGTGCCACCTGGTGTAAGGAAATGCTTGATTTGTCTGACATCTCGGTATAAGGAGAGCGTCCTAGGTGACATAGGCTTCTACGGCAAAAGGTGCGTAGTAGTCATGTTCTAGTTACGGCCATGCAACTGATGATACAGTAGCGGAATCAACTTTTACACCCAGAACAAGGTCAGTTGAAACACGGATCTTCAAAAAATATCTGCTAATTGCATTTAGACTACCACGAGCCTATGGAGAGCAGAGGATGCAGTGGGTACTCGTGCTCACTCGGTGATGCCTACGTTCTCGTGAGATGAACATTGGAAAGGAATGCCCCTGTACTATTAATGCAGAAAAAATTTGGAATGAGAATGTCAACAGACAATCTATTGTACGTATCTATGAGCTTGAACTGTCGGCGTCGGCTTTGCAAGACACAGAATCTAGAAAAGCATTAGACAAGGTGTTGCACTGTTGATATACCTTCTCAAAGCCGTTCTACAACAAGATCAACAATCGACCAACGCATTGTAGATAATTGTGGCAGCACTCACCATACCACCATAGTATGGGTCGCCAATGGGCTCATTATCTAAATATGATCCCCAAAGACGCACTTCTGCCGTGGCATTGCGAGGTTTAACACGTTCAAGATTTCGGAGGTTGCTCTCGTCTGACGCCAGTATGTGCGTGAACTTGATGAAATCGGAGGTTCTGATCTGGCGAGCGGAATGGGATATAGGTATATCATGCTGCGCAGAGCGTAAGGGGCAGCAATAACGGTAGTGTAATGAGCATAAACACCTTTTTGCAAGTCGCGACTGTCCTGTAGCAGGTTGAGCAATGCAGCCAGTAATCACCACCATCATGAACTGATTTACCTCTCGTCGGGATCTTCATTAACGTGGTACCCCGCAGTCCCGCAACTATCGACCTCAATGTCTATTCCTCGTTTCTGAGCAACGTCTCTCAATACAGCTTCACCCATTGGAGAACGGCAAATATTTCCTACATAGAAACGAGATAGTTGTAAGATCGTCGTAGAGATGAGATATCAAAACGCCCATGCCTAGACATACGACTAGAACTTTGAGATTGGAGACAGTCATGATTGAGATCAATAGTCACAGTGTCAGTGGCGTTGAAAGTCACTCCTTCCCTTCCATCTTCCCCAAATGCCGTCTCCTCCCATTCAAATCTTTTTAACTACCATTGCCTCTCAACCTGCTCTTAGGCAGCGCCAAGGTAAGAGGCTGGCTCACTGTATGCGCTCAATTTCATATATCTGATTGCGTTAGAGTATTTGATGCGTATCTTGCAGGTCAAGAAGATACCGTTCACATCGTATGATCTGGCATCGGACGAAAGTGCTAAACGACTTTGGAAAAGGAAAGCACCGCTAGGTTAGTGCGGCCTTAATGCTTTGCAAAGTACAAGACGAATGAATCAGGGTCCAGACAAGCAACAATTACCTGGAATACTTGTCGGCGGGAAGTTTCCTGGGACTTTCACTGACTTGTAGGTGTCCTCCAGGACGACGCGTCTAATTGCACTGAAACATTCCAGTGAAGAGGCTGTCGAGTTCGATGAGCTTGATCGATTCTTACGCCTAAAAGAGTCTTGGGATGACGAATTGGAACAGATCACTGCCCCTCCTGTCCAGCCCATAGGTGTCCCAGGAGCAATGCTTCCTCTGCAAATGACACCGGATCATCTGAAATCCAAGATTCTCGCCACGCCATCTCCGTCAAAGGACGGCAAGAAACCGACTCCAGTCAACAAACGTGACGACGAGTTTGATATAAGCACAGAGCTGTCTGGGTATGGGCTGCAGGGTGTAAGAGTGACAGAAGCTGAACTACTGGACCTTGTGGCTGAGCTGGGGCTAGATGGAGACGATGCTGGTGATTTGGTGAAGGGCCTGGCAGGGAACTCCGCTGAGAAGTCGGAGGGCGATAAACCGCGAGCGAAAGCAGCAGTGCAGAAGGAGGCTAAAGAGACAGAGAAGGCCAAAGAATCAAAGAAGAAGGATGTGCAAGATACAAAAACGACATCGGAACGTTCACCTCCCGAGGAAGTGCCTCAATCCTCAGAGCAATCTAAGCAGAGTTGATTCTCGACACATACATGTTGTGTGATAAGTAGTAGGAATGATAACGAAATGGTTCTCATCCCTGCGCCATCTGATACGTCTACGACTAAACCTCAAAATTTCTAAAGCTTTGGTAGCATTGCGACTGGCATACCCCCATCCAGACTAATCGTGGCACCAGTGATGTATGCACCTGCAGGACTTGCCAAGAACACCGCCGTTCCTGCAATGTCCTCTGGTTTCCCTGCTCGGCGCAGAGGAACATGCGAAACAACGCCTTTGGCTCCATCGTTAGCAAACACAGCAGCAGTCACTGTAGAAGGGGCGAATATTTTTAGTAGCCTGGAGATACAAGTGAGAGATGACATACTTTTGCTCGCGAACAGTCCGCACGCTATTGTGTTTGAAACTATACCTTCCGGTCCCAATTTTCCGGCAAGATGCCTGCTTAAATGATGAAGACCAGCTTTTGAGGCCGAGTATGCATATGATTCATGCATAGGGACGCTCAGGCCTTCAACAGACCCAATCTTTATGAGGGGCCATAAGCCCGAGGTGTTTGACGGAGACAAAAACTGTGTGGACCTACGTTAATGATACGAGCAGGGTCAACATAGGACTCGCCGTCTTCCGATTTGACTGCTGCTGCTCTAAGAAGCGGTAACAGCTTCTGTGTCAGGGAAAACACTCTTTGCAAGTTCAGGGTCAGGACTTTGGAGAAAGCAGCATCCTATCAATAGAGGTTATGATGTATCGCGTCATCGTCCTCGCCAGGACATACCGGATAGTCGTCAACACCATCTACCCAAACGGCACCCGCATTATTGACTAACTGCGGGAAGGGTCGACGTTGAACGTCATGACGAAAGAAGGAAAAGGGGCAACTGACCACATGAAGAGCCTTCTCTCGGGAAGAAATCTCTGCGACTAGGCGTTCCACCTCGTCGTACCTCTGCAGATCGGCAGGAATAGCGATACAGACCCCAGGTCCAAGAGCAGTCAGCTCAGAGGCAGTAGCACTGCACTCCTGGTCAGAGCGTGAGGTAATATACACCTATTGAGGGATAGGTGCCGTCAGATAAACGTTGAAATCGTCCAGCAGCCTACCTTTGCACCGTTCTTTATGAAACCAGTAGCTATCTTCAACAAGCGTCACAAGCTCAGAGACAGTGCAAAGAGACAAAGATCATACCATCTTCCCGATTCCACGACTTCCGCCTGTAATCAAGACGATTTTTCGTGCGACACGAAAGAGATTTTGTACTTGGAACGAGCTCATCCCTATGAAGTATGGTAGTAGTAGTGCAAGAGCAAGGACTTGGGCGGAGAATTATTTCATTAGCCGGGGCTTAAAACCGACTCGGAGATCTAGCTAGATTCTGTCACAAACCACAAATGGTAAATCAAATCAGAAGCCTTGGTGGCGGTACACTTCCTCTTTCATGGCCTGCCAGCTCCTGCCAGCTATCGAGTAGACTTGACTTTGGGTCTTCTTACAGCAAAATATTCGACGCGGAGCATTCTACCAGGATACAGAAAGAGTTCGCATGCTTCTTGCGCATGAAGAGTGGCAGGTGAAACCACTACCCCCAATGGTTAAGGCCGTTATACCATGTGCCGATGAGAGGTACGTATCTGTCAAGTCAGTGCTTCAGACGATGGGCACATACGCACCGCGTTCTCCAAGAGAAGGTGGAGGCTGAGAGAGATCATAGCCGTAGAGTCGCACCACTTAAATAATCAGAGCTTGTTCAAATGGAGCTGGCGGTGAAATACAGTACAAGAAAGTGCTAGCAAAGCAAAGCATTATGAGTCCAAATAAGAGGGCCGTGAGCGACGCCGTCGGAGTGGCGTTGGTTCATCAGCAGAGGACACCGTTATTTCAGATTCAGATTTTATGCTCTGTTGAAGATGACATTAGTGAACACGTTGCTTTTAGTTGTGGTCAACTTACGGATTCTTGACTAGTGCTCCTTTGTGATTTTTTGCTTCGTTTTCTCCTGTAAGGTTTGGGAACTTCAACTTCTTCATCCTCTGACCCCAAGCTTAAATCCGACTGTTTCACATCCTCAACTGGAAGTGTATCAACGAGTTTGTCGTCTGGATATGCGCGTTCATTCTGATCACCGGATGGCGATTTCTGGAGAATTGAAGGTAGCATGAAGACGGACAGTATTGAGAACAAAATGGCATAAAACAGAGCTGCAGCGAATAGAGGAGAGACGTTCGGGAATCGGGTGGCGAGACCTCTGTGACATCAGGTGTCGAAAAGGTAAGTTCATCGGAAAGCAGTGGAGGAACACGCACCGTATGCCTTGATGGACAACGATGCCTTTCAAAGAGGCGGATACAACACTCAGTTCGCGCTTGTTCCCATTCCCGATGCCTTTCCAACTATCTTCTCTTCCGATTTGGACTTGAGCCTCCGCCTGAACCGTTCCGGGTACAAACGAAGACAACATAGGTATCTCAATGTTAAGAACATTGGGAGTCGTTGAAAAGAAAGTGGATCGAGAAGACAAGACGATCGCCTGCAATTTCGAATTTGAATGAAGATAGAGATCGGGTTATGCTAACGCGACTCACTGGTCTTCGAACTAGAGCAATAGTTTTGTTATTGGATGTCATAATCGCGAGACTGTTCATGAAATTGCCGAGTTCAAAGTTGGATTGAGTAGCTGGAATTTGTAGCTGAAGCATGATATTGTATGGTTGGCGTGAGTCTAGTGGTGGAAGCATGGCTCGGGCATACGGCTTCACACCGTCTCTGTGGTGGCTGAATACAGGGACACGTATAGGGAGAGGCTCACTTACCCATACTGGAGATACAAGGGTACCTGCCAGCCCAGAGCGATGTTTCTCCACACATAGAAGCCGGCAGAAAGAGAGAAAAAGATCAAGACAGGTATCAGGCCGATACAGACCAAAAGAGAGAGAAGATTTGGAGCATAAGGACGTAAAAGATGAGAGATAGAAGGAAAGAACGATTTGGGTTCCCTTTCAGCAGTCTTTGCGTCCATTAAAGAGACCTGCAAACTGGAGACGATGAGTGTCTGAGCCGACTGCGGCGAATCTGATACAGAGATTCAGGATCACGTGACAATGCCATTCATGGCCTCTCCCTCTCGTCTCCTCGGCCTCAAGCCATCCTCAGAGTCTCTGCTCGACTACATACACAATCTCTCTCCTCTTCCAGTTGTACCGGAAGTAAAAGTGTACCCTGACGCGGTCTATCATAACTATTATGCGCTCGGCGTGAGCCTTCTATTCAAGCCTATCCAAGGCTACAGACCCAAAACGGGATCTAGTCTTGACGAAGAAAGCTTGATCCTGGACAGCCTCGATTTCTACAATATACCTGACGTTGATCCTTCCAAAAGGAAAGCTGAAACTGCATTCTCGACGCATCCAGTGTCCCCACTCACGATGCCGCTTTCCTCGGAGATCAAGGACAAGGATGGCAAGGTGATACCTCGACCACCTTCCTTCGACGTTACTCGCGAGACGAGCGGGAAGGAATTTGTGGAGTGCCTCGGAGAACCTGATCGCAAAGGGGGTGGGTCAGGACCTAGCAGTGGATCAATTGGGATCTGGTGTGAATGGACGAAAGACGGTATTTTGGTCGAGTTTGGAGGAGTAGAAGCTACAGGGCCCCAAGCATGGGAGAGAGGAAAAGATGCTGTCTGGAAAGTTATGACTGTATTTGAGGCGTAGGAGAGATTCCGAGAGCTGTAAAGGATATAAACATACTAGTCCCCTGACTCTCGAAGCTCCCTTAGCTTAGTGGTTAAAGCGTCGTACTTATGGGTTACCTGATTCTTCATGCGAAGGTCGGCGGTTCAAATCCGCCAGGGAGCACTTTTGTCTCCGGAAAGGGCGGCCCGTCATACTCCGGTACAACTTCACATGTGAATCAGAGCTACTAGCATATATACTCCCAATAATGTTCAGTGGTCTCCAACATGTCCCTTCCTTCAGACTTTGATATCCTCAACATCAGTGGCAAGTTCTTCATGGTACGTCCTCCAGTCTAGTGCTCGCTCTTCAATCACGTTCTTGTAGAACAAGTCCCTCAGCGATTCCACCGACGATATCCTTCGTCTTCAGGGCGTCAATTGGCTTAAACGAAAGGCCATTGCTGCTGCTACCCTCTATCTTGATATCAAACATTACAAGAACGAGAGTGGTATTGAGTGCATCGATATCGATCAAACACTGACTGGCGGTATCTCCGGAACTCGAGAGGAACGGGTCCTCGACTGGACTGAAAGGCCCAAGGAAGATCATATCTTTGGCGCTGTGCTGGGCAAATCGAGGAGAGTCAAGCTGGACGACATAGATGATGACTATCTGAAGCAGGGTTGGACGGCGGACACAATAGAGCACGGCTGTGTGCAGTCTTATGTCCTCAGTGACACTGCCAGAAGCGGGACGTCCTGGGTTGCAAATCAGGTTCGCTGTCATCTCACTATCCTCAACTCATTCATCTCACTTGACTTAGATTTGGGGCATCGAAGAAATTAATGGTGAGAGACGCTACACCAGACACGTCCATTTCACTGGCCCTCGAGGCGAAGAAATTCATGCCCGTCTTGTCTACGACTACCGTAAGTGAAGTACTTCGAAAGACGTATCTAGACTTGACCTGCCGCAGAAGGGTAGCCGACAAGTCGATAAATAGAATTGTGTAATCTTTGATGCTGCTCATTTGTAACTTGTAAACATGGCAACAATGCTTTTTCCATAAGATGAAAATAGTACTACTGCTCTCTCAGAGACTCAGGTCGACGACGACGAGGATGGAAGCCAGCTCCAGTGGGTCGAGCATGACTGCTGGTTCTGTACATCGTAATTCTGCTAGTCACTCGTTGTCTGCAGAGCCAAAGCCGGCTCTCCCTTCTGTCAGTATCAGCGACCCTGAATCATCAACCCCCCACCCAATTGTACTTTGGTCTCTCCGTGCTCAGAGGCGTATTGCAAGACGTTATCCTAGGTTCTATCTCAAGGCTTCTCGATTTCTCAAGTATTGGGCTGGCCCGAAGCCAAAGGTAGATCTTACAGGTGCGCACAGGCATATAATTCCTTCCATTTCTTCACTGATCATGCCTCCCATTCAGACCCTAGACCGCTTCTTGATATCGACCTACGTATTCGCGGTGTACATGTCGTGCTCCCAATAGAATCCACTTTCATCACGCTCACCAGACCTTTAACGAATCCATGGTTATTTGTTGTTCTAGTTGCCGCATACATCATCGGCTTTGCATTCTTCTCGAGAGCCCAATCATTTCTAACCCCTCCATCGTCATTCATTACCTGCACTTCCGTCTACTGGGTCGCCAATAATGGCTGCGGACTCGATGGAGACGGTTGTACTCCCTTCAACGACACAACCTTTGACTTTCGCTGTCCTGCTCAGTGCTCAAGTGTAGTTTTGCAGAATCCGCGTACAGTTGGAAACGAACAAGTCACTCAGGTTCCTCTCATTGTTGGTGGTGGGGACGCGAACAGGACTTATCGAGGAGACACCTTCATTTGCGCAGCTGCTGTACAAGCGTGGGTGGTTGCCTCACTTTCATGTCTATATGAAGAAGGACTCACGTTCTATTTTAGTGGTCTCATCAGCGATTCAAAGGGTGGTTGCGCAACGCTGAATCTCATCGGCAACTTTACCGACTTCTTACCTTTCTCTGGCCACGGGCTCACATCAATTGGTTTCCCCACCGTGTTTCCTCTCTCATGGCAATTTCAAGATCACACCGCCTTATCCAGTTGCGCAGACAATCGCGACGCCGCTCTCGCATTCAACATCTTGATCACTTGCCTCCTGTTCTTCGTGTTACGGCCCAAGCCAATAGTCTTGTATTGGTGTCTGGTTTGTATAGGCTATTGGCATGTCGCTCTCTTTTCACAACCTCAATCATCTCCTCCTCCGTTGGATACTGCTTTTGGTACCTTTCTACCCGTATTGTTCATCGCTTACGCTTTCTGGCGTCTTGCCTTTCGATTTACCCTCCCTGCGTTTTCCAAGGCACCCATTGAAGCCGCCGTATGGTACTTGGCACCATACTGGGCCGGCGTTCTCACCAATATTACCACTGACAAGATCCCAATCGACCGTCTGACCGCGTCTGATATCCACAAACAAAGAGGCGCTATAACTGCTCTGGTGATCATCGTGCTTATCGTGGCCGCCATGGTCATTAACCAGATCCGTGTCATACGAAAGACTGGATGGTTGCCTTACTATTTGGGATGGTATGTGGCTGGAGCGTTGGTGGCGATTGTGCTGTCACAACTACCAGGATTGGTCTTGCGCATTCACCATTATATCATTTCGATGGCTTTGATGCCAGGTACCGGGTTCCCCACTAGAGAGTCGGCTGTATACCAGGGTTTCCTCTTGGGAATGTTTTTGAATGGCGCCGCTGCTTTTGGACTCGACTCTATATTACAGACACCTTCCGATGTGAGTGTTCTCTCTCCTTCGTATATTTTTGGGAAGGCTGATCTACATTCTTGCAGCTGGTGCAAGATGCCCCGCTGGGATCGGCTCTACCTACGTTCTTGACAAATTCTACCAACTACAATGCGTCAACACCGTTCATTAATCAGACTATCCAATGGGATGTCCTCCCTGCCGGTTGGGATGGCTTTGCTTTACTCGTAGATGATGTGGAGCGATACGTTGGGACTGCTTTGAATTTCTCTTTGGCTGCTTTCAACGCCTCTCTACCACATTTCTTCAGGCTCGCTGTGAGTTTCATTCAATATGTTGCAATGCTGACAAAGGCTTATATTATTCCGTTCTTCCAGCTTACCTCTGAAGGTAATACCGGAGATTTTACCATGCCTGCAATACTCTGGCCTAATGGAACTTGGGTCGATCCTGTACCCGGACCTTCGTAGTAAAGAATCATCATGTGTGTAGTAAAATTAGTCATATATAAGTATTGATATATTTACGGACATGTTATTAGTTATAATAACAAAGCATTCCAGTTAGAAAAAAATCAGTCAATGACAATAGAAACGGGAGGGAAAAAATACACTTCGTAGTTCAAAAGACAAGAAAATAAGGTCAAAAGCAAATATAAGAATCTACCAGATAGCATAACGTACTCGGCACTTTGAACAGACCCAATTTGGGGGGGGTAAGATAAGGGAAGAAGAGGACATCAGACTGTTCGTTCAGTCCTTCGACACACTTGGTATTGGTACCTTGGGCCCATGAGCCTCAAAGTCCGAATCTGATGGAATGTTGGATTTGCGTTTACGCATTCCACGCCGACTCTCGGTCGGGTACTCACATTTCAGTGATCGTCGATGACATTGACTATGAAGCGAGAGTTGGCATCTATAAAGAGAGATCGGTCGCACAGGAGGAAGACTTACTTGCAAGTACGATCAGGGCTACTCGGGTCTTGCGGCCCGCAGGCGATCTTACGGCCACTGGATGAGATGTTAGCCAGCCTGCAACAGGTGTTAAGTAGCATCGATTACTTACCGACAAAAGAAACACGCTAAGGCTAAACTCTTCTTCTCGCCCGGTGCGGCAGTAGCGCGCGGTTTCGGCGCTTTGGGCGCCGGCAAGGGAGCAGGTTTCTGCAAAGGAATCTTGTACATATAACTGCGAGGACCTTCCGAGGTGGAAGGGCCTGGAAAATCGGTGGAGCGATTGCGAGGTCGTCGACGTCTAGTGGGATTTTTGGGGTGCATTCCTTCAGGAGACGAGGACGATTCCCCCGGAGGTTCCGAGGGTGACGGCTCGGAGTCGGGTAATGACTGAGTGGTCAGAGAAAGTTCTCGCGATGGCATCAGTGGGTCGGGAGAGCCGGAAGAGGGGACCATAGGATATGAGGGAAGAGTGGGTGTCTCGGGAGATGCAGAAGTCATATACTCTGGAGAGACAGGGTATAGTTGATGACCTTCGTCAAGGGGTGAATAGACGGTATCGGTAGACTCAGGGCTTGGTAAATAGTCCATAAGCGGCGGGTCATTTCCAGTGGGGTGCACGGGTGACAAGAATTGGACAGAGGAATGAACGGGGGATATAGGCGATGACTCTTGAAACTGATGGTCTGGACGAGCAATAGCACTATCGATGCTTATCTGAGCCTTTGTCGATAGCTTGAGCATCAGGAGCATGAAAAAACGATATGAGAACGTACCATCTGGTTCTGCATCGGCCCGTAATACGCAGCGCTGAAGTCATGGCTGGGCACTGAGTCCGGCGAGACGTGGTCCGTGTAGGCATAGGAAGGCATCGAGCCCACATCAAGCGGATACGCGCAGGGCACACTATCATTGGAATACGCTGCATCGTGCGTGTAGGGTGCATCAATGACAGTGGGGGGAGCTTCGGACAGGGAGGAAGAAGCATACGACCGGCCCCCGTCGTAAGGAAGAAAAGCAGTCGACATGTAAAAGTCACCATAGGCAGTCCCGAGAGTCTGCTGAGTCCACTGGTGCTGCTGTTGAACAGCTCTTGCAGCGTCGGGAAAGGTTGCGTAAAAACGCTCGTCGTCTTCCTTCAAGAACTGAGCGAACGGGGACAAAGCAGAAGAGGACTGGAGCTTCTCCTAGAAGAAATATTGAGATCGAAGGGAAGGAAAAGCAAGAAGAAAACGAACAGGATAGGTGAAAGGACGCGTCTGAAGATGAGACGAAGATGAATATGGATTCTGAAAGGAAAGCGGACTGTCGAGAACATGCTGTCTAGATCGTCTGTCCTGGTCGAGCATTGGAGAGGAAGGGAGCAGAGGCAGGAGGACGCGGATGAAATGAGTTTTCAGAGCAGGCCACGCTTCTCTCATATGACCCAACTGGATAAACACGGACCCACAACTCTGACTTTGCCTCTTGTTTCTCGCTTTTCTTTCTTTCTCTTCTCATTCTTCGTCAGTCTTTATTTCTCTTCTGTATTCTAGCCTTCTCTCCTACAGTTTATCTCCAACAACAACCCAACGACGTTTGCACCCTATGCGTGGCACCGGCTTCGCCAAAATCCCACTATGCCTTACGGGGTATGGCATCGTTCCAGCGGCGCTAACTGCGTATTCAGTACTCAGTCTTTAGCTTCACCAATCTGGAGCCTCTCTTCTTTGATCGTAGCTCGCTTTCTCCCAGGCCCCGTGAGGCGTTCAGATTAGGCATGCGGATACTGTACATACATATGTATGTATCAAGCGGAGGCGGATGCACATCTGATTTGAAATATGCTCTGGAATAAAATCTGATTTTAGAAAAGACAACACCTTCTGTACGCCACAAAATGGAAAACAGGACACTTGCTTCTTGGCGGCCATCTGCCAGTTCGAATCAATGTCAGGGGGAATTCAGGCCCGTACTCCGATGATGATAATGCATGCCGGGAAGGAAGATAAAATGGCACATCAACTTGTAGGTATTTCTTTCTCATCGCAGAGAATACTGACCGAACAACATATCTACGCTTGGCCATGAATTCCCTGAGCTGGATATGAGGACGATGGCTCAGAAGTCACAAGTCACCCTGTCACGTTACATGACTAAGCTTACAAATTAATCTGACTAAGTTTGCAAAGACAAGACCCGTGGAGACCGATATCATTCAAGGCGGTGTCGTTTATGAAGACAGCGCAGCTGAGCCTTGCTACCTTCATCATGTCTTCCAACGCTCACGATCTACCACTTCCATATGGCTGGGTGAAGCAAATACACGAGTCTGGTCACCCGTACTATGTGCGCTCCCAACCTTCTTCATGCCTTTGCTATCACTTACCGATCTTCAGGTAGATACCAGGGCAAATCCACCTCGTTCAATCTGGACTCATCCGTACGAAGACGAGCAATACTTGAGTGAACATCCAGATGCTCGAGAGAAATTACGCCCGGTTTCAAGTATGGGAAAACCTCAGCCGCCGTCAAGGGAAAAGGAACGGCGCCATTCCTATGATGGCCAGGCTGGTTCCAGTAGTGCCCCTAGCTCCTCTCAGCCCAGCAGCTCTTCTATGCCGGCTTCACAACGTCACAAGCGGGGTTTCTTTGGCAAACTCAAAGACAAAGCGATAGGGACCAAAGAGGAACGAGAAGCCGAGAAGATACGCATAGCTCAGGTTTGTGTGTCCACTCTGGTATATATACTCCAACCAAGCTTTAAATGTCGCACCAGTTGCAAGAGCAGAGGCGTCAGCAACGATTGGCTCAACAGCAGGCTTACGCTCAGTATGCGCAACAACAGGCCATCGCCAATCAGCAGCGATACGGCCATCCCCAATATGGTTATGGGAATACAAATTATGGATATGCTCCTCAAGCACAAAGGATCGGAGGCGGTTTTGGTGGAGGCAGTTTGGCACTGCCGTTACTGGGTGGTATTGCCGGTGGATTGGTTCTAGGAGAGGTCCTCGACGACTTTGGTGGGGGCTTCGATGGCGGAGGCTTTGACGACGGATTTGGGGGTGGATTCTAATTTTGACAATGGACTGGAATATGTACTCCTTGATACCTATATATACCATACCTCTGTATCTTATCGTATGTGCTATTTGAGTACACCGATTCTGTACCGGCAAAATGACCGGCACAATTCCCTAGCTCGCTTTCATGACCCGCATAACAGATTTTGGCCGCAAGCGTACATATCTCGAGTCTGATATTGACAAAGTACCGGCACCATTGGCGGAGCCTGCAGCAGCTGACGGTACTGCTAGCGCACCTCCCAAGAAGAAGAGAAAAAGGACCCCCAAGTCGAAAAGAGACGGAAATGGCACTCAACCACTCGTCAGTGAGGGTGCAGACGATTCTTCGACAACAGCAGAGAAGTCAGCCAGTAAAGCGAAGAAAAAAGATCGAAAGAAGAATTTCAAGAAAGGTTTGCTACAGCTGTGTTCAGGTTGTGTTCGGGCTATGAACCAGACTAATGCAATCATCTAGTGACCAAGGAATCACTGTCAGAAAGAAGACGATTGAAACGAACAGCAGAGAAGAACGCTGATACTGTCTGCTTTGCCTGTCGCGAAAAAGGCCACTCTGCCAGGGACTGCCCGAAAGCAGTGAGGCAAGGCTCAAAGCAAATTGGAATTTGCTATCGGTAGGATGCCCCCTTTTTGCAACTTGGCAATATATCGAATCAAACTACTTGTATAGTTGTGGTTCTACACGGCACACACTGTCACGGTGTAAAGAGCCGGAAGATCTCTTGAATCCTCTTCCGTATGCGTCCTGCTTCGTATGCAATGAAAAAGGTCACTTGGCCTCTGCATGTCCTCAGAACAAATCAAAAGGGATATACCCCAACGGGGGGTGCTGCAAGCTCTGTGGCGATACAACGCATTTGGCCAAAGATTGTGGAATAAGGAAAAAGGGTAAATTGCTCTGCATAACTTCATTCGGGTCTTAATTACTTCTACAGACGTCAACTCTTTAGCGCCGATGATAGGCATGAAGCAGGATATCGGTGCTGACGAGGATGACTTTCATATCATAGGGCGGAGAATGCGGGAGATTGACGGAGATGAGAAGCGCGTCGAGACAGCGCACCGTAAAATGGGTATCATGGTTGGCGCTCAGTCTGGCGTCGTCAAATCATTCGGCGATGTCCCTGCCCACACCAAGAAGGTCGTTTACTTTTGAAGTATGAGAATCTTTACGTTCAAACCGGTAGTGACCTCATTGAATCAAACTCTAAAAGTTGAAAGCGTTCATATCGAACTCGGGTACTTTAACATCCTGCCTCGCTGTTTTCATCAAGTTACCCAAGCCTGCTTTTCTAGCAACCAAGTCATCCTGCGGAGGCTCTTCCAAAATTGTTGGTGTCATTGACATATTCCCTTCCGGTGAAGCTGCTCTTGTGGAAGGGAAGGAAGAAATGTCCATATCGATCACGATCGACGAACGTCGACGAATAGCGTGCGGCATTGAAAACATCGAGCGACGTGTAACCGTGGGGCTGGAAGGGGTGTCAGGCTCTCTTGTTGAATGGATGCCATTGGTTTCAATCGGGGCGGGTCTATCGAATGACCATGAGCGAACCAGGTCTAGTGCTAGTACATGACAGCCTGGGTGAAAGCAATGATTAGTTTGACTGGAATTCTTGAGGGTGACGAATTGATCACCCATTCGGCAAAAGACACGAGCAATTTGTAAAACAAAGTTGAACTCCAGTCTACCAGAGATTTCGCTATTTCCTTTAGCTGCTTGTAGTGTTTTCGATCTCAGCTGGGAGAACAGCAGTGCAAGGCTGGGATCGTCGTAGTGTGGTTCCCCAATGTCTGCCACAGAGACCTCTAGAACCTTGACAAGGTCTTGAAGCGGTGTCTGCGTAATTTGTGAACTTGGTGGAATTTACAGTTTCGAGAAAAGCCGAACTAACCACCAGTACCCGTACACTCAGATCCCGGCGATGGAGCAACCAAAAAGCCCAGCTAGCCAGCCATCTGTTGCCGTCCCGAAATGCAATTGGCAGAACGGTGTTATTTAGTATGCTGAATAGCACCGGCCCTTCATTACTCTGTTCCACAACACGCGCTATAGCGACTGCCAGCTGAAAGTCGCCTAGTTGCTTGATGCAGACGTTAACGGCATCCTTCAAGGAGTTCCCAAGAAGGAAAAATGCAGCTGCATATTCTGGTATGACAATCAACGAGGTTTAGACGGTATCATGCATAACTAGAAAAGGTAATTACCAAAACGTTGTTTACCGAGTAAGGCGAAAGCGTTTTTCAGAGCAGCTGTGCGCCACCTGGGTTGAGAGAAGTCGTTTGACAAGAATCTCAACATGACTGCTTGCTCCTTATGCCACGCTGCTTGTCTCCACAACCCGTGCACTAGTTTGATCTTACCCAGTGCGAAGTAGAACAATGAGCAGGCGGTTGGATCTCGAGCATCTCCAGCCATGTATTCATTCCTTGCGATAACTTCTAGCCGAGATTTCTATGGTGCGAAATTCAACGATGAACCGGACGTACGAACATACTAGAACTTACCATAGATTCTACAGAGGTCAACCATATCGCAACACCTAGGGCCCGAGCATCGGACCAGCACATCTTCCCGTTGCAGGCCGCTGACGAAGCATTCAGTAATAAATCATGGCTCTCGCTATGAAACGCCCAAATTATGTCTCTATACCGTAGCCGTTCTCTTCGGGAAGGGTTGCGGGCGACAGCTCCTCGGGATTCCGGGCTGGTAGGCGCGGAGGCACGGTGGTTCAATATATAGAATGACCGCATTGTTATAAGATATCTCAAGCCATTGGCATCAAGCGAGCGTCGTTGTTCATCTATCTGTCCATCAAGTGGCATGACACCAGGATCGCACATGGTGTGAGTGAGTAACATACCTCCAAAGTGGTCTGAATGAGGACCAATAAATGTGCCTGTTCATTTGGCGTGAGATGCGGTAAGGGGTCGTATTCAAGTCTCTCTAGAAGCTTGGTTACAAGAGGACGACAAAAACCTTCTTCAGAACTATGGCTGACTATCAGTGATTCAGAGCAAAGAAAGAGAAGAGGGCACCCACTCCTTTTCCTCCGGGCCATCGAAAAGCGCCGCATATGTCTTCTTATGTAGAAAACCTTGAGTCTCGAAGTACGTCAAACAATGATGCCCAAACCCTTCTCTGTTTCAATTACACTTACCAAAGTATTTTTTTGAAGATATTGTTCAATAGGAACTGATGTCCATAACGTCCTAGCCCTCTGACTCTCAAGGTCTTTGGCAAGGTTAACGATAACATCTTTCACCAACTCGACCTTATCTGTTGGCAAAAATGTCAGTGAGTGGGAAGATGGCAAGGTCGTTCCAAGACTCACCCCACAAAAGACATTGCAAGAGCATCTGCGGATGATAATCCTCCAAAGGACCATTTTGTCGTGCAACATATTCAAACAAACTTTCTTCGGTTGCGGACTCCTTGTCCGAGGGTTGAGGAGGACCATATAGTAACATCTGATGACCAGCGCCAATAAGGAGGGAGCTGTTGGCTAACCATATCGAATCGCTGATTGGATAAGGAATAAAACTAAGAGACATATAAGTCTGAAGTATTCCTAAGATCTGAGTAAGTCAACTGACCTTGCGATGTCTATCTTCCAACACAATGCCCAACCAGGTCCTTCGTCAAAGTAGGTCATTCGTTGTTGACAAAGCAATTCGACGTGGTGTAGAAAGCCGACTGCCAGGATAGACTGCATATCGGGTGTCGAAGACCAGTCCAAGTCATTTATAGGATCACTGTAACTTATTAGAACACCAGTGAGAGCTCTAGGATGAGAGACCAACCCAAATATTTGACGATACTCTAGGCCAGACGCAAACTCCGATTCTTTGGAATCCCAGATCGTTAACTCGTCGCCTTCTGTACTGGGAGTAACTGGAGGCGATAATTAGAGGTATACATACCACAGGAGGCATCTAAACCTACTCAATGCTGTTTTCTTAGCAGAACTACATCTTGCTTTCGTGATGCCCGTTCGACCGGTCCTTACTCTGCCTGTGCATCTCCATCCAGACTCATTCTTTCGCCTCTGACCTCGACCTTGGCCAAAGGAAGGTGGCCACTGCAGGTCGTCAGGTACCCAGAAAGCTAGCTCGCCTTCTTCAGAGATGCTCAAAAGTGCATCATGCTCAACCCATGGATGACTGGAACCCCATGCCATTGTATCTACCGGTAAGATCATGCTTGGAGGAGAGCTGAGCGGTAAATGATTGTGCGAATGCAATGCAAGGGCCACATTGATGTCGCCCGGGAATTTTTGCGTGTCAGTAGTTAAATGAACATGAGCTATGGAGAGGTCTTCTGTGATGCCGAGGATAGAATCGTGACCCTCGTTCGATGGCATGGTAAAGAGTGAATTAATCTGGGGAAGGACGATTGATACGGGAGGATTTGTATGGAGAGTCAGAGTTGAATCAGAGTTCGAGTATGTGGCAAAATTTCGCCCTGTAGAGAGAACAAGAGAAGGTGACTATGAGATCAATGATATAATAAGTTGTACTTACCGTCATCAAGTACTACAACTTGATTCGCTGCCTCCCAAGATCCAGAACGAGACAAGTGAGGCCAGCCTTGTTCAAGCATCAAAGATTCGCCCCCACCTCCACCGCTACGGATGACGCCGACGCCTTTCCCTTCAGGAGTTCGGACAAAGCAGAAGATTGAGCTCTTTTCTGTGGTACCATTTTCTAGATGTCGAGTTTTCAGTTTTATGCCACCCGGCTGACCGTCGAAAAAATCCGCAAGGGATATTTCGTACAAAGTCAGCGGCGATGATGTTATCAACGAGAGAGCGCTCGTTTTAGAGGGAATAGGAAGAAGGTAGAGATACGACGGTAGAGAAGATAGGGTCGACGGCAAAAACTGTTGCAGCATGAAATGTTTGAGAAGTGTTGGGGGCCTGCGATCTATATTCTGAAGCCCTAAAATCAGACAAAGCCATGTTTCTCAAAGAAGAGCCTGCCCTACAGCAACAGCAGTCAATACGACACTACCGTCTCCTATGACGCGAAGGAAGATATCCCAACGTTCGTCTCTGATGTCTTTGAGCCGCCGTGAGTTGGCATCATCTTGATCATGATAATCCTTAAAGAATTGGTCAAGTGATTGACCAATCACCTCTCGATCAAGCCAGAGTACACTGGAGGTGAGATCTTGGAATGGCTGAGGAGAAGTCATTGAATATGGCAGCGAAGAGAATAGATCAACCGATGCATGAAGCTGTAAATATTGAGGAGAATCTAGGGCGGGAAAAAATATTCGGAGCGTAGAGTCGGAAGTGATAGTGTAGAGAATTAGGTCGTCTCTAGAATAGATGAAAATTACCTAAGGAAGGAGAGTTGCACGATTGGACAAACCGACTAGAAGCTTGCGAGTGACGCCACGATATGTCAATAACTGGTCTTGGATGGGTTATAGCTTGAGTTTGATGACCGGATGTAGTAGAATACAGCCTAACAGCATTATCTATCTATAAAATTTATAAATACAGTGGACGAGCTCTTGGCAGGATAACGCGTACTTTCGTTGTTGTAGCAATGTACATCAGAGAAGGAGCGAAACGGACAAGAGATGGTGAGGCCTTGACTCTGACGTTTGAGTTAGATGTAGTATACAATTTATCCGCGTAGCTGTACGTACGGAGCCATCCATTTCTGGGACCATGTTGGTAGATCATTCTCAAGAATGAGAGTGTAGACGGAGAGCCCGCGAACAGTGCCGACAGCAAGTAGACCTGTGATCTTGAGACAAATGTCATCTCTAAAGAAATATTCCATACCGGATTTGGTATCCAGTGTCGTCACTGACTGTTCTTGAGGAAGTGACAAGGAGGAATGGATACGCCATGTATCGCTTTGTACCCCGGAAAGTGACCAGGTCGCGATGTGCGAGTTCATCGCCGCGACTATCTGATCAAACGACATGTCACAACACTGACGAGGAAACCAAGATAGTCCACGCACAAGTTTCATTCCGGAATCGACGGACACGCATGAGACAGTGCCGGTCGCATGAATGGACCCAGGAAAGGCTTCCCAGAAAGCGAGGACGCGTGCAAGAGAGAGATCATGAGCATTGAGGATAATAACAGCATCTGCGGATGGATACAGCTACAGAAAGAGGGTGAAATAGCCGCGGATTGAGACTGTTGGAAAGCAACGAACAAGAAGAGTCTCAAGAGGCAAGACAAGGTGATGAAGACGAGAAGAAGGAAGAGGTGAGTATGTATGCAGCAAACTGAGCATTGCTGATGTTGGTAGCGGTGCAAGACGACGAGCTAAATGAGCTTGAGCATGGAGAGACAGTACCTAGTATGTATGCGGTAGGAGGACAGGACAAGTCTCACGTGACTTACTCCGTCACTTACACTCACTCACCATGCATCTCTCTCGACTCGCCGCTTTTCTTCCTTTCGTTTCCTCGTCTCAAGTCTCTTTCTCAAACAGCACTGTTCAATCAATCACTCTCGTAGACGCCCTTTCTAACGACTCTGACTATACTTCTCTCCTTTCCCTCTTACAGCGAGCACGCCTGATACCTACTCTCAATCGTCTCAACGGAAGCACCTTCTTTGCTCCTACTAATGATGCAATCAAGCGTCACCTTTCTTCAAATTCTCTCTGGCATTCTGTACTATACGATCCTAGTTTCGTTATACACGACAACATTCAGGAGCAGCTGCGGCAGCAGCTCTTCTACCATCTCATAAATTATTCTGTTTCGGTTCTTCCAGAAGATACTGAACCTTTGCAAGTCCTTCAAACATTGCATTATCCGCGCAAGCCTGTGGAACCTCCTTCTCGTGATCCACCACCCTCTCCTCCGTGGATGCCGGTTCCCGGTGGGACACTAGGCGGTGACCCTCAACGTTTACGAGTAGCCGCTCGTGGTGAAGGCGCTTGGGTTGGTGTGGATGCATTTGGAAGAGGGGGGGCCGAGATCACTAAAGGTGTCGTAGACGCTAACAATGGTGTATTGCTGGGCATTGCCGATGTGCTAGACCCTCCACCAGACTTAGGTAAGTGTTGTGCACTTCGTGATTTTGAAAATTACAAACACGTTTTTCAGCTGCTGCCGTTGCTGGGCATTCGTCGGCCACCTACTTTCACAAAGTCCTCACTCCAGAGATCATCAAACTACTGAACTCAACGCCTGATCTGACCTTGTTTTTGCCTGTCAATGAAGCATGGGAAAGTTTGGACCAATACGAACGAATATATCTCGAGAGCAGATACGCTACTGACGACCTCTATCGCATTTTGAAAATGCATGCTGTCGTTGAGCGTAAAGTCAGATGGTCCGACTCGTTTGACCCTGCCGTTAACTGTAAGTGTATAGACAACATTACCCCAGCCATTTTAGTCATTATTCTTTTCATATACAGTGACTACAATTGACGGAACCACGCTTGAGATCGTTGTTACACCGGAAAAGACTTTGATATCTACTGCGGAACTCATCCAGCCAGATGTATACGCTTCAAATGGGGTGCTTCATCTTGTCTCGTCCCTTCTCATTCCCGATGGAGCCCTGCAACTCACTCCAGAGAAATATCTTTTGGCTTTGAATTGCACTTCTTTTGTCTCGTTCCTCCATGATTCTGGGCTCACAACACTCGTCAATAACACTGACGCCAAATATACGATCCTAGCACCCGGTGACGATGTGTTGTCCCTACTTGCTGATTCTGAGCTGCCCGAGCGTGGTTCTCCCGAGATGGCAAAGCTTTTGAAGTATCATTTTATTCGGGGTAGATGGACTCCGAAGAAGCTTCGATCTGGGATGTTGATAGAGACTGCGCTTTTGGAACCTGGTCTGGGTAATAAGAGTCAGGTGGTGAGCGTTGAAGTGGGCGACCAGAATCCGAAAGATGAATCTTGGAAGTCGTTGAGGTTTGGCGGTGCGACAGTGCTACGTGAACCTGGTAAACCTGGTGTCAATCATCATGTGTGTCACTACTCACATTTCTTTTTATTTCTAGTTGAAGTCAACAATACCTTGATATATTTTATCTCGAGACCTATTGTCCCTCCCTCCGATGCTTTAGAAACTGCGCTGCCAATTTTAGACCTCTCCTCCTTTATTGCCGCTGTGTTGTCGACATCCATTGGTGATAAAATCAGGAATACGCCACATTCGTCTCTACTTATTCCCCACAACTCGGCTTTCAAGCGTCTTGGCCTTCTCGTCAGCGAGTATCTCCTCGCTGCCTCTTCCAAAGCCGACTTGGAGAAGGTTCTGCTACATCATACGTTGGGCACCGTACACTATGCCGATGCGCTGGTGAACGGCACTCAGCATACCTTTGCGACTTTAGAAGGCTCTGACTTGAGCATCGACCGGAAGAGTAACGGAAGCGTCTTCATTAGTGCCAGCGGTGGTTGGGCCGGTATGAAGGCGGAGCTGTATACACGCGACATTCTCACCCAGACTGGAGTGGTGCATGAGCTTTCCGATATTCTCATACCTCGTTCGGTAGAGCTCACCATCGGAAAGCTCATGAAGGCTGCCAAGGGCAGTACGATGGTCAGCATGGTGACTAAGGCTGGTTTGGATTGGGTTCTCAATGGAACTGCTCCTCCCGAAGGATCGTGGTGGGCCGAACAGGGTTTAAGTGGTGCCGGGTGGACATTACTTTGTCCCACTGATGACGCCTTCAAGCAACACAACCTCACTGAGCTGTACGATGACAGGGAGAAACTGACGGCAATCGTGAGCCAGCATCTCATTCCGACTCCTTCCGACCACGATAAGTTGTTCGCCAGTCCTCTCGAAGACGACCCCTTGAACAATAACCGACCATTACCTCTTGATGATTCGGCGACATACTCAACGCTTCGCTCTGCAACGTCTACATACGGAGACCTAGTCTTCAAACAATCCGGCGATTCTAGTGGGTCCTATATTTTGGGAATCAAGGGCGCTCGAGGAACGGACGGCACTGCGGATTGGGCGCGAGTCATGTCATGGGGCCGGTCGACCACTGGGGGCGGGACAGGGGGTGTAATTCAAATTGATCGCATGTTGGTACCTTACCAGCCGACCTGGTGGAGAGAATACGGGGCACCGACGCTGGTGGGAGGGTTCGGCACGCTTGCGATTTGCGCATTTTTCTATGGAGTACGACTGGTGTGGATTCGGGACACAACAGAGGCTACGTATGAACCTGTGGGTGGATTTACTAGAGATGACGATGACTGTTAACTGTATAGCAAGTAGCAAGTACAATCAGTATGTATAGAGTTGTATCTATAAAGTATAAATACGCCAACTTGGGTTATAAGAATTTAAAGAAATTGATCGACGCGATATTATTATAATCATATGCACCGGGTCATGCGGGCCCATTTATTTAAGAATCGCACAATCATGCGTTAGTATTTCACTCTCATTCTCCTCTGTACTTGACATTATCATGGTACGAGTTTGCTGCTCACTCAATCGGCTCTTCTGATACCCCTTTAGAGTGGTTCAGATGCTTCAGCATCTTCGGCCACCGCAGAAAATGCCAAGTCTTTTGTAGCTGGTGGCTTCGGAGGTGTTTGCGCGGTGTTAGTTGGTGAGCGTTCTCTGAGCAACGACTGGTCAGCATTGGCTGAGCATTCCTGACAATATCAAGGTCATCCTTTTGACCTGACAAAGACAAGGCTCCAAACAGCGGCTCCAGGAACCTATACTGGTGCATTGGACGTGGTAAGACAGACTTTGGCCAGAGATGGATTTTCTGGGTGCGTATATTGCAGCCTTTTCAGAGAATGATTTTTGGCTGAATGATCTTGTCTCTACAGAATGTACCGGGGGATTGTACCTCCGCTGCTTGGAGTAACGCCTATTTTCGCCGTCTCTTTCTGGGTTAGTTTATGATTTCCGTTCACAAACCCGTATTCTTATGCTGGTCTTTCATCAAGGCATATGACGCATCAAAGAAACTTTTATTTGCACTGACGCCGAATCGTACCAGCGAACATCTTTCCACTGGTGAACTTGCAGTAGCTGGTTTCTTATCGGCCATTCCAAGCACTGCCGTAACTGCTCCTGTCGAAAGAGCAAAGGTCCTACTACAAGTGCGCTTGAGTCTACGAATTATTAATCATGCAGGTTGAAATTATCTTGATCTAGGTTCAAGGACAAGGGGGTTCAGAACATAAATATAAGGGTGTGGTGGATGTTATACGCCATCTGTATAAGGAGGGTGGTTTGAAAAGTATATTCCGTGGCTCGGGTGCTACTTTGGCTAGAGATGGGCCCGGAAGTGCTGCGTGAGTATATGTGTAAGAAAGGCAACTGGAAATTGACCAGTTGTCGGTTTACAGATACTTTGCAGCATATGAGGTGACAAAGAAGACATTAACTCCCGCTGGTTCCTCTCCTTCAGATCTGAACCTGGGTGCCATCATTTTTGCTGGAGGTATGGCTGGCGTAGCTATGTGGGCTTTAGTCATTCCCCCAGATGTGAGTCCGCTTCACTGTACGATTGATTGGACTGCGCTCATGATCCAAAAAGGTCATCAAATCTAGAATACAGTCCGCACCCACAGGCACGTACTCTGGGTTCATGGATTGCGCAAGAAAGACCATAGCACAAGATGGAGCAGCGGCTCTATGGAAGGGCTTTGGACCTGCTATGGCCAGGGTGAGTAGTCTCATTCCGAATCGTAAGATGTCTGGTCTGCTGACACGAATACTTAAGGCTTTCCCTGCAAATGCCGCCACATTCGTAAGCGTATATATTACTCTGGTCAAGACACATCTAACAAGAGCCTTGTATAGCTTGGAGTAGAAGCTTCACGTAAAGTATTAGATACACTCATATGACAACTTAGAATGAAAGAAGGTGAACATTGCAAATGCAATTGCTTCCGTTGAGATGAGAGTCACGTGAGATTTGCCTCCGGGTATCCTGTTATTCAACTTGGTTCACCGCTCTCTCCTCACGATTCTTGACGACTCTCACGACCCCTTGCGATACATACCACCTTGCTACGCTCATCTTTGTGTCATCTACATGTCTTTCTCGTACGTTCACCCGTCAAACTAATCATTGCTCTAATGACAAGCCCCGTACTGCAGCGAGAGCTCCCCTTCCTGTAGTGGAGGGAGGAAAATCAAGAAGTCTATTCGCCCTTGCGCCACCCGTCGACCCCCTTCTGCATCTGAGTGCGTCACACAATTGGACGCGCTCTCTCTCGATCTGACGCGTCTTTGCAGAATTGCAAAGAATAATAACTACTTCGAGACTTGGTCCACCTATCAGAACATGGAACAGGTCTCATACTCTGACATTCCCCAAGACTTGAAAGAGGATGTAACAACTGTGTTCACTGTCTCTGGACGGATCCCCCTTGCGTGGGTGGATAAAGTATGTGACTTGAATCTGACTTCATCGCATTTCTTTCAATTCATAACATAGAAGTCTGATGAATTTGAGACTCTCAAGAATGACTCACCTCATTTGCTTGATTTCTTGTGCAAGGCTCATCAACAGTTTCCCTCTATGTTCGTCGAAGGAGACAAAGTCGATGATCTAGTTGAGCTCCGCGAACGTCTATCTTCAGTCTTCCACACCTGGAAGCGCTTGAAGTGGATGCTCAAGTCTCAAGAGAAGTGGTCTGAAGCCGACTTTGTTGGTAACGTGTAAGCTGTTCATTGTTACCTAGGTCTACTGCTAAATTCTTGCTTAGCTACTCTAGGCTACGCGGTCCTGCAATCCAGCAGAGTACATATCGGTGGAGTACAGCATCCCTTTTCTTCCGCAGCTTTTCTGAATATTGTTTTTATACTAGAGTTCAATGCCGGTTTTGTCTTCCGCATCCCCCCTTATTTGAGAAATTGGGGTGTGATCCAGAGGCGGCTCGCATCTTGACAACGAAGACGGTGATCCCGGATTCTGTGATCTTTCTACCTGCCTCGCGAATTCGTGACTTATCCGGGTCTTTCTCTTCAGCTTTCAAGGAGTTGAAGAGACATGACAAAGTCATGAAGAAGGGAAGTAGTAGTAAATGCTCTTCGTTTCGTTTCCAGAGTACGCCTTGCGCTTCGATCCCGGACACTCCTGGATTTGAGTTTGCGAGTAGCATTTGGGAAGACAAGAAACCTGTGCATAGTATGCTAGAGGATGCATATCGACAAAATCGAATGTCAACAGCATCGGCAGCGAGGCATTTGAATTCTATGCATGTCAGTGCACCAGTTTTTGGCCTTGTATGGGCACACGGAACAGTCAGAGCCCACGTTGATTGGTGTAAAACCCCTGAAAAACGCGAACACCCCGTAAGTCCATCCATCCTACTCGGGTGTATTATCACTCACGACCTTCCAGATTGTTTTTTCCGCACCATTTCCCGAATCCTGCAACGATGACTGTTGTGAATGGCAGCTCAGTCGTCCAGGTGATATTTTACAAGTACATTTCCTCATACAGAACATCGACCTTTGGACCGTTGGTCGTTTCCGTGAAAGAGTATTGAAAGGTATACGGGACTTGGAAGATGGCGTACTTCGTAAAGAAAAAGTGTTTGCACCGTGGAGGCGAGTCGGTGACCTTTTACCGACGAAGCGCAGAACATCGAAAGAAAATGTTATTTGCTCTGCGTGCTCTTCTCCCGCCTCATCACCTCTGAAGCGCCGCACTGCCAAATCTCGGGCTCGTCGATAAAGACGCATTTTGTCATGTATTCTTGTCGGATCGTATGTATTACATACTATGCATACGTACATAACGGGAGGGGCGGTCTATGGTTAAATGAGATGAAACATTACTTTTCACTTCCTCCAACTTGATTTAATTTTTTCAACGACGTCAACCCATGAAGAAAGGCGGCCCTCTTCCCAGTCTTCAACAAACGACAAGCCAATGCTCCCGCGGCGAGCTTGCTCAGACTTCAACCGTTTCTCGGCATCGCACCAGAAAAGGACCCAGTCGCCCATTCGAACGTGACCAGAACTTCGTTCGAAGTACCATTTATTAACTGGATTATTCGCTCGACTTCGCCACACGAGATCACGACCCTCTCCCTGACCCTCTTTACCACCATTTGGATTGACGGAGAAGGGATGCCCAAGGCCATATGACTCGTCATGTAGCGCGACCCATAAGAAATCAACGGTCCCATCTCCCTGATGACTGGGAAGCACGGCGAATTTGTCCAGATATGAGATGGGGGCTGCTGAACCTGGGCATGGTTCATTCGTCACAATTGCGGCACCCGCATAGTCACCAGTGATGATCACAAAATCAAGTGTCTCACTTAGGCGATTGTAGAACGAAGTTTCATCGAGAGTGCGTCCGAAAGACTGCTCCAGCAAAGCATTCATTTTCCGCTTGTCGATCTCTTCGACCGTCCGGACAACACGAATAGGCAACCCACGGCGAAGTAGGGTGGGAGTATAGGGTGTAAGTTTACGATTGCCTTGTAGAAGAGCATGCGGAAGGCTAGAGCTCACAGCGGGTTTGTTAGTGATTAGATTACCGATCAGAGAACTCTGAGACCGATGTGAAACCATGATGGCAGAAGATGTTGGAGGCATGTAGGAGAGACAAGTCTTTGCCAATGCAAGATTGGATAATGCAGAAGGATGAGTATGCTTCCATGGCTGTCGGAAGGTTTCGTGAATATGCTGATATTCGGAATCGAGGTTGATGAGAAGATGAGGATAACCTGAACGTGCGTAAGACGGAACACCACCCTCGCGATTAATGATCATGAGGCGCAAAGGAGTGAGATCGACTTCATCAGTATGTCCAGCATGCTGCTCCTCCGGCTTCAGACCAGAAATGTTCTGTGTACCAGCTTCGGCCATACCACGGGCTAAGGCCCCTATGACATCATTAGCATCTACCCTCGTTGAGCGGCAGAATGAGTCCAACGCGAAGGGCGGTATTACGGGTATTTCCCCTGAACGAAGAGCAGAGCGGATAGGGATCAAGTCAGAAGGGAGTGTATGCGCTTCTGGAGGCGAAAAATCCGAATGCGAGTCTCTTTCTCCAGGTTTAGGGCCCAATCTGACTACCGCACCAAGAACTGGGCGAGCACGTCCACCACGTTTCTCAAGAGTAGATACCAAGCGCATCGTCTCTTCCACAACAGCAGACCTTTCATCTTGCTCGCCCCGTGCTATCTGGTCGTTTTCGACAACGATAACACTGACAAGGCCAAGTTTTTCGAGGTACACCATACCTTGGGCAATGCTGTCAAGCTGTACATCTGTAAAAGGCCCCTGCACCTTTACAAGAGCGGTACGCCTGACCACAGGGTTGAGAATAGATGCAACAAGTTGGCTGGGTCTGGGATGCGAGAGAGTGAGTTGTATTGACTCTGCATTTGATAATGCTGTAGATGAAGCAACGGGTGTGATAGGGATGTCGTGTGTCACGACGGATGTAGACTTGACTTTCGGACGGGGTCCAAAAGAGGCTAGGTAAGAACGAGTGTCCCTTAGAGATGGATTTGCGCGTAAGATGGAAAGAATAAAATCCTTGGAAGCACGTAATGAGACACGCTGATGACACTCAGATGAAAACAACAGACATTATCAGAGGGTGGGAGATCTTCGCCATCTGGAGGTGCAGGTTCCCCTAAGCCTTGGATAGTCTGGAAGAAAGAGACATGGATACAATGATGAGACAAAATAAAATGCAGATCATACAGCGTAGAAAGCTCTAAATGACTGGGAGCGCCTGGATTTGAGAGCTGAGGCGAGTATGCGGCAGGAAGACGGTGAATGAGACAACATCAGGGTGCAAAGCTGGGAGGAGGGAAAGGTAGGAAGAAAACTGAGTGAGTCATGGAGATGGACGTCTTTATATGAGCCTTGGATCAAGCGCAGGATTGTTTCCAGTGAGCCGCTTAGGTTATCTGATTAGATCAACTCACAGCTGATATTCTTAATTTGGCCTACCCCCTCACCGCTCAACCGCTTTCTTACTTCTTCCAGGCGAATAGCTCAAAGACCGCTGTCGCCCTGTGCTTCATACAGCGCGCAGTCACGTTTTCATTAGTTGTACAGCATAAACAGCTCATACACGAAGCTGTATACTTAGCGTCTTGTAAGCGTATTTTGGCTATTGGTGTTCCCGGAAACTTTATATCCACTCAGATGCTCTCCAACTAAGTTACGAACGTTCCACATCCACAGCGCCCGGTCAAAACACGAACACACGGAAATTCGGGGCTTCCTGCCCGTCGGACTGTAGACAACATAAGTTTTGTCTTGCACAAACAGAGATCAGAGCTCACGTTGACGACGATGAGTGAATCCTCGCTACACATGAGCGAAGAGTGACTCATGATGCTAGGCAGAGAGACAACGCGTATGCGGTAAGGTAACCACGTTTCTATGTCTTGTTTGAAAATATGTCCTGCTCGGAAGATTGTCGCAGCAGTTATTGTTAGAGTCGAGTCGAGTTCCAAGTTCGTTGTACCGGAAAAATCGCTATCTGCCGGCCGTTGGTTGTTCTGTGAGACAGCATGCCTCAGTGCGGGCTCGTTAAAGTCGTACACATGCACAGTATTCATTCGTTCAGTCCGATTTCTGCATTCCGGAACGACATATCTCGATCCGTAGACATAGCAGGCCCATACCATAGAATGAGTCCGATGAGAGTCGATCAGCCGAGTGCCTTTTGGCCCCCAAGATTCCCACTTTAACTTCCTATTTGTTGCGTTCATGGCATCCAGGTGAGATAGGAGCGTTTTCTGAGGCACAAAGAGCGTTAGATAGTGGAGGGAGGCGTCGCTTTGAACCCAAACCGAGACCACGAAAAGTTTGTTACGATGAGTGATCTCAAAGGGAATTTCTAAGTTGGGGTGAGCCGACCATAGAGGAGATGGATCGGACCTGACGGATATGTATAGAGGCGCAACAGACGGTTCAAATGCAGGAAAAGCTAGCTCGCAGCTGTGTTTGAGTTGAGAATGATGTTGCTTCTGAGCATATTCCATCCCCAAGTCCACCACCATCAAACTTGGCTCGATCTCGTCGGTGTCAGGCAAGTTGAAGACGGCAAGCAGAACGTGACGCTCAGAAAGAAAACAGAATGTTCGCATCTCATCGCCGCTGAGATACTGCCATCAAAGGATTGAAGATAAGTCTCTTCCACATAGAAGAAATCGTACCAATTTTATGTTTCCTGTCTTCCATTCCCAAACAATGAACTCATTTTCACCCGCTTCAATGGTGTGAACGAAGATTCCGAGTAAATCCCCAGAAACTTGCACAGAATATGACATTTGAAGGTCTCTGAATTCTTGATGATGGATAATTGTGCTTTCAGTGGCCAGGGGATGTGTTGTCCCGTCTGAAAGCGATCTCATATGGATGCGGTGGGTATGATCAGGATTGGGTCCCCACCTACACAACGAAATGAGAATGGCGTCAACACAAGGATACAGGATAGTAGGAACTACCAGCGTGGAGATTCGATGAGCACAAGAAGATCTTGCGCAGGATCAATCCCAAAGTCGCGTACTACAAGCCCCTCAACTTTCACGGACCACTCTTTGTCCGCTATACCGCGATGAACAGATGGGAGCTGCCTGAACACGAAGGATGTCCTGTCTGCACTTTGTTGCGCCAAAACATTTCCGAAAAGCTCCCATAGACCACCGCCACAGAACGGGATGGTAAGCTCTTGATTCCAATGGCAACTGTCCCAGGAAGACTGCTGCTCCCGCAAAAGCTTGAGTTTCTCCGAGGCTGGGAGTTTACTGCACCGGTCTCGCTGACCCGCTACTTCGAGTTCGATCGTATACGTCAAACTCACCGTTTGGTCGATCAAGTCACGGAACAGCTTGGAAACCTGTATTCAACGATGGCGTCTAACAGGATAATCAGCTGCGATGATATCTGGACACACCATTCTACAACATGCTAAGGTTCGAGCGTCTACTTTATGAAGAATATTTACGATGAGTTCCGGAGGTATGAGGGTCAGCATTTTGAGAACGATATGGCGGCAATAAGCCAGGGCCTGCTCAGCCCACAGGATTGAATCAGTGATGTAATATTGGATTAGTCAGCCGCTCTGAGTCTCCGTTCTACTCTCAGATATTCCCCTCTTTCAGTTTCTGCTACAATGTCCTTGAGAGAACAGGACAAGCCGCTCATAACGGTCAGAACCTTTGCGCTTGCATTGCGTCTCGTCGTAACTAATGTGTATCACAGTTCTATCAGCAAGACGTCGTACAGAAGGTCGCAACTCCAAATTCGTACGGCATAGTTCTGGTACGCTCGCCAGTCTTACAGTATATAGCAGTGTTTAATGGGACCGTGGCAGAGGTGCTGGCATGATGCCGAAGACATGCCTATATCAAATCCGCTCCAGGATCCTCTCATGCGACCTCTGAAGCGTGGCGAGGTTGGCGTATCCTTTCTCTCCGAGTCTGGACAGAGAGAAATTCTGCCAGAGTCAGATTTAAAGCTTCTGGATCGAACATTACAACCTGGGGATTTTTGCAAGAGAAACGTAGATGACATTCAATCCGGTGTGATATTGGACGTTCGTGTCAAGGCCCGCCTTGAACATGTAATCAGCGGAGAGCAGGTAGAGGGCTGGAAGACGTCTGAAGATCTAGATTTTCGTAAGAACGCTGAGATAGGGGACTACGTCGTGTATAATGACTGGGTAGGCCAGGTGGGTTTACGTTTCACACAGTGAGAGTGCACAGTGACTAAACTCGGGTCTCTAGGTCATAGAGGTAGAGTGATGAATGCTTTCTCCTCGTGTCCCGTCATTTAATCATTTCAGCATCGCGTAGTTGTATGACGAAAACATTGTAGAAGCTCCAACGGGCCAGTTGGTCAGACTGCCGGAGTTCAGCTCTCGCCTCTCGATCGGGGAGAAGAGCGAGGTGAGTCGAAGCTGCTATGATACTCTACAACCGAGATGACCTAAAAATACACCAGGGAATTCTGCCGACGCCCATTGGAGGCGTTCAGAATGTGCTGGACTTCTTATTTGGTAGCAATCGGCCAGGGCTCGAAACGGTTGTTGCCGTGAAGCATACTGTCTACGCCATTGCGTGGCTAGCTCTAAATCAAACAGTGAGTTAGTGTCACGCGGGTTATCTATGCGTACTGAGTTTTCTCTTGATTCAGCTCGATACCCACGAGGCAGAACGGAGGGAAAGACCTCAAAGATTTTGGCACGGCCCAGATATTTCCAAACTCACTCTTATTCGCAATCGGACAGATTTTCAGATGCGAATTAGCGATCGAGTAATGCTCAAAGATGCTACTGGAGTGCCATTTACACAACATGGCCACGAAGAGGAACCCGGAGGCACCATCTTTGTGCGAAGTTTCACAGTCAACGCCACCGAGACGTCGTTGGATATTCTATGGCAGAATGGATCTAGAGAGACATTGAAGTCTGTTGACGTTATTCCTTATCTAAACCCTGACGAATATGATTGTTGGTAAGTTTTAGCAGTCTAGTCGTTCTTTGTTCTAGCCGCTAATTGATTCTTAGGCCTGGTGATCATGTCTTTTGGAGCAGCGAAGGGGTGAAACGAGCAGCAGTCATACAATCTGTGAATGCGACCGACAGGACTGCCAGCGTTCTCTTTTCGGATTCCGGGAGAATAGACCTAGTTTCTGTGCTAGAACTCGATCCCCATGGTACGTCTGACGCGGAAGTATACGCTGGAACAGAAGGTTTGGGTGTGAGAAGAGGCGATACGGTGTTTATTCATCGGGATGGTGCGATGAACGGCTTCGACCTACCGCGCGTACCTAGGATTGGCGAAATTGAAGCTTGGGTGCGAGAAAACCCCTTTTTTGGGCAACATCCTGGGCAGCTCGGGGGGTGGCGAAAAGAAATGGCCGACCTAGGAAGTAGTATTGCATCTCATCGTGGAAGTGAAGTCACGGAAGAGGGCACAATGCGATCACCACCCAAGAATGGGACCATGATGTGGATCGGTGAAGTGACTGACGTAAGTATTTATGACCAGAATAACCAAGCTACTCACACAAGATTACTTTGAACCAGCTTCGCTTGGATGGGAACGTAGAGGTGTTGCATCCTGATGGCACTGCCAGGATCTATCCCTTACGACGCTTGACAAAACTGTACGACGGTATTGAACAGCTGGAGGACGAGCTTTACGACGGTAGTCACTGGGGTTCCGAACCCGAAGAAGGCCAAGAGGTCTGGCCAATGCATGAGGATGAAATCTGGTGGTCAAATCCTGGCCCTTCGGATGATACTGATGATGTATACATAGACGATTTTGAGGGAGATTTCGAAGAAACACAAGAAGACGGAGAAGAAATGTCCACTGAGGGCAACACTATGGATGTTGATGGCTTTCCAGGCACTCTCTTACTGTCTGCTTTGGCCGACACTGAAGACTCAGAAATATCAGCAAAGCCTCAAACATCCATCGAGTCCGTTTCAGGGTTGACAATACAAGCTTCAGACGATATACCGAACACCAAGGATGGCGAAAATGGTGTCAATATTGACGATGGTGCACCTTGGAAGCGATTCGATATTCTTCCTACAGCGCCTGTAGATCACGCATACTACTCCACGACACCAGTGCAACATTCGAAACCATTCGTCTCTCGGCTAGCACGGGAGTATCGCATCCTGATGAGCAGTCTCCCTGGTAAGCTCTAAACACTTTCTCATGCTTATTTTTTTGACTCACCGAGTTTGCACAGATTCCATCATTGTGCGCGCTTTTGAGGATCGAGCAGATCTTCTGCGATGTCTCATCATTGGGCCTCAAAATACACCTTATGAAGATGCGCCTTTTGTCATTGACTGGATGCTGGATTCCAATTTTCCTCAAAGCCCTCCACTGGCACATTTCCTGAGTTGGACAAATGGTAATGGACGAGGTAAGCATGATTCTATGATTCCAGATCTACCTCGAGGGCAATCTAATGCTGACTTCTATACTCTACGCAGTTAATCCGTAAGTTCTGTCGCATTTTCTGCCCCATTACGCTTAACTAATCTTTCTATCAAGTAATCTATACGAGGAAGGCAAGGTCTGCTTATCTATCCTTGGGACCTGGGCGGGCGATCGGAATGAGACCTGGAGTTCTAGTCGGTCTTCTCTCCTTCAAGCATTAGTCAGTATCCAAGGCTTAGTATTAGTGAAAGAACCGTGCGTATCCCCTGTCTTTCTTTACTAAACGTAACTTACCAAGTTTTCGGTGTAGCTGGTTCTGTGAGCCCGCTTATGAAAAACTTCGTGGAACTGAAGAAGGTATAGTGAACAGGTACGTGAAAACTATCTTTTGCCCGAAAGGTTGATCATAGACGCTTGCTACCTATCAGTCGGCTGTATAGTGAAAAAGCTTATGTCCTTTCTCGCGGCTTCGTTCGTCGAGCGCTGGAAATACCTCTCGGGGCTCTGGAATCGGAAATCAATTGGATATACTACTCAAATAACCGTCTGAAGAAGGTTTTGGATGATGCTCGCGCTCTTATAGAGAAGAGCAGAATCGCGACACAGACAACACAGGACGATGGGGAGCTAGCAGTACCTCGGCTGACAGCGGGAGGAATAATTGCTCTTGAACGGACGTTATCAAAGCTGCAAGGCCTTCTTGCATCCTTTGGGGGCGCCATGAGCGTATAGATCACTTATGATACATTCACACTGTAAACTTTTCTGCACCTTGGGGACATGACTGCATACGAAAGAAGCATCTTTGTAAATTGAGAATTCATATTGAGCGCTTGAGCTCTCATTTGCGAGTCCATTAGTGCTCTCATTCAACAACCAAAGTTTTACTTATATCGACATTAGGTATGTAATCGGACCGAAAAGACTGGCTTAGAGCTCGACGTAGGTGACAACAGATATAGAACAGAGGTGGAGGAGGTGGATGACGGCTTCAAACAACAAATACTGGTACAAAAAATAAAAAAGGAACGAAGTAGTATCATACAAACGACGTATGATATATAAGCAGCGAAACCAAGACCCCACGGTATGTTTCGGACACCGGATGGACTAGCATTGTCCAAGGAAGCTGCTTTTTGGGAACGGTTGTTTGAAGTCATCCCGCCAAGTAGTGAGATTAGGGTTTGTATAAGCTTCAATGTACCTTTTTCAGATTCATGTCAGGGGCATATCTCAACTTTGCGCTCAAAAACGTACTCGTCAATATAAGCCTTGGTTGGAAAGTCTGGAGGGTCGCAGCCAATATTGATGCTATCTTTAGGTTGATATACACGAATCCAATCAATCAACATCGAAGTCGGGAAAACTAGGTGTTCAAGGTCGACAACACCGAAGTTCGTCGACATACCGAGATTGGCAAGGAGGTACTGCAACAGACAGACATCTGATTAGGAGTATTCTCAAAAAAACGGACCACCAAACCCACCATTGGTTCCTGCGGAACGGGACGCGAAGATATCTCAACCCGAGTATCGGCTGCCACGCCCCCGGCGTTGATGGTCCAGACTTGTTTGCCGTTTGCAATCCACGAGACGTACTATAATTGTATTCGAATTGAGATCATATTAAGGAGCTCAAAGCTACCAACCGCATCATCGTAACCTACAGAATGACAATTTTACTTAAGACCTTGCTGCACAATAAGATTCAAAGGACATACCTGGCTTATACTCGAACCCGTATGTCGAGTAACAACGACTATCACCGAAATAACATCCGGGGTCTAGTTACCACATACACGCGGTCAGTTCTGATTAAACCTTGCACACGTTAAGATGACTGACTGGTTTTTGTAATGCACGAGGTAGCTTGTTGAAGAGAACCACCGGCATACGAATTGAGTTTGGTTGTAGTCAGGTCATTAACGAGGAAGTTCGATGACGTGTTAAACCATTCGTACTGAGCATTGAATGGCTTGAAAGGGAGTAAAGTAAAGTAAGTGGCAGTGGCCGTTAATTGCAATCTAAGCTCAAAACTTACCGCCCACTGTCCTGATTGTGAGACTTCTCCCGTAAGCGTCACGCCATCAAAATCCGTTCCAATCTGTCGATGCGATCATCAAAACATATGTAGAATGTTGAGATGCTGAAATTCTACCTGAGCTTCAAACATATCAATCTCTGGAGCAGAGCGACCAACATATGTTCCATCGGAATGGACCGGACCGGGATGAGACTCCCCAGGGCAAGTGCACCTGGAGAGACGCTGACCAGGAAGGTAAGACAGCGCATCACCCGCTGACGGGTCACCATTCTCAGTAGCGGCGACGGGAAGACCGTTATGTGTTTGATTCGGAGCGGTGCCGACATCGCAAGCATCATATGTATACGGCCACTGACATACTATGATTAGGTTCTACCCTCGCATTTTGGGAGAAGGATTGGAGATTGACGACCTACCATTCCTTCGAGGCTAGCACCATACCCCGCACGACCTGTATAATTCAATGTTCCAAACTCAGATCTTGGACCAAATAAATGAATGGCATTACTCGTACCTAAATTCCCCATAGACCAAATAGCAGGCCACAAACCAACAACGTTATTGACTCCGGGAAGGACGACGGACGCCACGACTAGGCCACCGGTGAAGCAAAACTTATTCCAAGTTGACATCATACCGCCCTGATAATGTAGATCGTGGGTTTCTTTCTTGGACAATGTGATCCACAGTGAACCGTTCTTCGTCGTAATTGCGGCGGGGTCATACCATTCCAAATTGTTGGTCTGAAAACAAATTGTCAATGGATGAACATACGATTAGTACTGTGAACTGACAGCCCAGTAATGCAGGTCCACTACACAGCAGACAATATCAATTTCAAGATTAGACAATGGGGATAAGCACACAGACCAGCTTCCCAGTACGGATCGTCTCCTGGATAGAATGTCCGTCCATCCGTATTGAACTCGTCACTGAAGACCAGCTGCATTCCAGACTGGTCCCTCACGGATTGATATGTGTAAGCCTCTTGAGGCGTCTCTAAATCGATCAACCCCCAGTTACCCGGCATAGACGGAATCTGCGGAGTACGCCATTTAGCCATGCTTACGCAGACGAATCCCTGACAAGGCCGCATACCTGGCCGGAGGCATTAATGCCGCCAATGTTGAATCCACCCCTAAAGGAAAGATTGTGTTTGGTAAAATAGCTGATCAATGGATATCCAGTACTGAAGAAAGATGAGCTACAGCTTGCTTAAAACGTCAAGAAGCGCAACGCACAAGAGTGTTACAACGCCTAGACAGAGGATAAGAAGACAACCCAAATTCGTGAGACCGCGGTACGTTAGAAAGGTGCCGCCATGATCGTTTTTTCGGTCCCGCCGAGGATCAGGATTATGGAGGTAGTCGTCTGGCTCTGCTCGGCTTGGCGAAAGATCGGCACCCCACGCAGCAGGATCTGGAGAAAGTGAAAACTGCAGTACGTTGAGCTGCACAGATAGTAATTAAGAGAAGGGTGGGTCCCACTTTATCAGAAATAGAAGGTACATTGGAGGGTATTCGGCGACCGGGCGTCGCGCTGACATTGTACGGGGAGTCGTTCTAGGGGTCAAATGTCAAAGCTGTACATCAACGACTGGAACTACACAACCGACCATAGACGAGTTACTCGCCATTGAGCGTATTGAAGGGGGCCCCCTGGCGAGGGTTGCTTGTGGAGCATCATAAGAGTTACTAGCAAAGTCACCAGCAGAAGGATGAAGAAGATTTGTTGTTGAAGGAGAATTTGGATTCGGATTGTAGCGAGAGGCTTTGGAAGCCATAAGATACAGTATTGAGGACAACAAGTGGGTATAAAGAACGTATTTGAGGGAAAGAATGAGAGAAAGAGAGAATACAAGCCCAAGCTGATCTGTTGTTCTGCTGCTCCACCGTGCGAACCGTCGCTACTCGCTTAGTCATGATCAGCAAACCGGCCCGCCCCCTCTGTAAGCCCGAGCAACCCTCGTCCTCCTTCCGTAGCTCTCATTGCTCGTTCAACCCTTTCTATTCCTGCGACTCCAGTTCGACTTGGCCGGCTGTTTCCAGTCTGGTTCTCCTCCATCTGCCGCAGTCTCTCTAGCACCTCCTTGCTCTCTTTTTCGATCGCCACATGGCCCTCTGATGCGCTTGCCTCCGTTTCCGGTTGTGGATCAATCGTGTTCAGCAAATTGAATTTGTGGCTCTGATAGTCCCCCAGGCTTTGCGTCGGGGGCTGGGTTAGGAGATAATGCATCGACCGCGCTCTAGAGGAACCATCAGCGATCGGCACTGATGTCTTGTGCATCCACTTATCCAAGCCTTCTAACGCGGCCTTGGCTTTTTTGGCCTTGTCCCGCTTGGTGGGCCGACCCTTCTTCGACGTATGGCCATTGGAATTAAACATCAGCGAATCAATGTACAGCTCTCGAGGAAGTTGACGCGGATTGTAAGCATGCAGCTCCGAAGTGGGTATGATTTGAAAGACCTGCGATGTCACTAAACGTTTCAGCACGTACGAGGCGTATGCTTGCAATGGCCGTAATTGCTCTGTAGTTAAAGCATTTGGCAACAGTAGAAGCGACATATATTGATCTAACGACGACATCAGTGACCTTTTCGCCACGGACCCAGAAATATAGTTACTCACCAAGCGGTATCGGTATATGCTTGATCGTGTGTAGCGGAAGTATTGGTCCGGAAGGCTGAGAGTAGAAAAAGGTGTACAAGCCGAATAGGGCAACGACACGCGTAAACGGAGCCTCAGTCTTCACAGTGCGTTCTGCACACACAATCAGAACCGCTGTGAAGGTGGGAAATGAGAGGCGAAACGAACCTAGGAAAAGACGATGGGACACATTAAGAAAAGTTTCCCTGCTCCGGTCATCGAAGACTTTAAACTGCAACCAGTGCCAATATTGTGCACACCAGACTGTCTTAAAGAGAGCAAAAGGCGCTTCTGAAGATAGTAGAAATTTTTCATGGAATGCATGAATGAGACTTCTTATATCATCACGAAAAGGAATCACATAGAGAGAAGAAGTGAAGAAGGCAGGCTGCAGAAGAATGTCTCCTCGACTCGCAGATGCAGAAGGGGCGACCGACATACTTTGAGTGCGCAGTAGGTACAAATATAACCACATAGCGCGTCGTCGGTGATCACGTGTGTTCTATCCATGTTTCGACGACACAGCGACGTTGTCTGCTTCTTCTGCAATTCTCCATCTCTTCCTCAAAATCCTCGAAATTTTCGCTGTAGCATCTGTGGATGCTGGAATCGCTATGATGAGAAAGGGGAAATACTTTCCGACGAACCAGCTATGCATGACGAATCCCTCAATGCGCGGTCCTTCTCAAAACGAGGTGGGTATCTTTCCAATCATTTTTCAATCATTTTTCCAAGTCATTTGCAGCATCGCCCAGAAAAGACCGTCTACCAACAATGTACGGGAAGGGACCATTCTGTCACACTTGTCAGACAAATCAGATGCTTCTTGTGAATCTAATGTCTAATTATCTGCCACCGACCTCTGTGCGTCTTGAACCCTTTCTTCTCTGCTCGAATTCGCTAAGCGTGAAACCCAGAGTCCAGAATATGAACAACGCCTGAACATGCTTCCAGAATACCGGGAGTCTTTGCATATACGTTATCCTCCAGTGTGCGAGTCGTGTTTACCCGCAGTCGAGGATGAAATACGGAAGAAGGATATCATGGCCCGGACGCAGGCACTGGGTGGATGGCTGAAAGAAACTAAGGGGAAGGCAAACCAACGACGGGTGTCTGGCCATCTTCAGGAGCGGGAGAAGGTTTCCAGAGAGTTACTAGTGTGGCGCATTCGAGGGTGCTTGTGGTTCTGCAGTTTGATTTTCTGTATAAGCGGGAACTTATCTGGTGAGTCAAAGCTACGTTCTCATATGCCCAATGGGTCATTCATTTAATTCTACTAGCTGTTCTTGGATATCAGCCTTTTCGTTCACTGTCTGTCGTACAACCAATATCACCCATACTTGTACTTCTATCCTTATTGTGGACCGCATGGGACCCAACGTATTCAGCTTTCCGAAATTCGCAGATACAAGGAAAGGGTGTACGCATACAAGGAAAGAGAAAATATAACGTGAGCTACGTGCTCAAAAGATCTGGTGTTTCTCACCCAATTAATTATCTTAGTCCTTGCAAATTATGGCGTGGACATCAAGGCTTGTCACTGCTACTTTACTTGCTCTGCATTGGTTTCATCTCGATTATCTTCATCTCTCTCTACATCTACCCTCTTTGCGTTCTCGAATTTATTTCACAACCTCGCTATTACTAGAGCTATCAGTAAGTTAATTTTTACGCTCACGGTGAATCTCGGCTAACAAGCGTCAACTTAGGTTTTTGTAGGGTCGTGCTTGGTCCTTCGTCTTCAACAGCCCCCCACCATACGTCTTGTCGACTCTAAAAGTCATGATCCTGACCGCTTTCGTTCATCTTCCCCCATGACCGGAGGTGATATTCGGAGTCGTGCAACCACTCCTGTGATACTTGCAAAACTCCCGGAACCGGATCTTTTCTCCTCTCTCTCCCTCTCATCAAAGCCGGTCGTGCAATCAAAGGAACCAGTCTTCGGACTGCCTTCTTTATTATCATCAAGTGTTCTGCCAGTGGCTATGGAGCAGTCCGAAGGAGACGAGATGGACTGGACACCTACGAGTGACAGTGCTAACCCTGCATTCCCGAATTCCCCTTCGCTAAAAAGCAAAAGTCATGTCGTTGATGATGGTTCTTGGCTTCGTCCTCAACGGTTCTTTGCACCAGAGCAGCCCACAGGACTCGAGTCTTTGTTCGAGAAAACCAAGTTGGCAGATGACGTTTCGATGGCTGATGCCTCTCAACAAAGACAGTCCGGACAACTCGCGCTTACCACCTTGCAAGGACATATGGAGAGGTGGTGGTGGGTGTATGTATCTGGATTCGTATTGATCAGTGGGGTTGCTTTCAAATTTTGGATTCGACGGGAGATATCTCATATTGACCTACATACTTCATCTGGCACCTCAGATGGATTTTTTGTTAATGATTATCTCCGCAGTTCAGGTTTGTATCGACATACCACTCACTCACACAGTAATATGGTATATAGTGATGTCGAACCTGGCATTGAATAGATCCTATGTATATCCTCGGGAAGCGCAGTTTCAAAATCGGTTACTCGCGAACAAAAAAAGGTTGCCTTTCATTTCCCCAAATGACCAGAGAACTTCCAATCATAGAATGTTACCGTTACTGTGGTAAGGGAAACGTGGGGTATGTTTATACAGTCAAGATAAGGCACTAATGGTCGTCCGTGTACTGTATCGACGAGGGGAAATGCAAGTAAAAGATAAGCAAATGTGGAGCCTAAAACCAGCGGCGAAGAAACACTAGCCAAGAAACGAAAGTCAGAGGGAAAGGAGTGTCAATCCTGATACCAGCCAGCTACGTGATCATATGTAGCGAAAGCGGTAAGGACTGTAGTTACACGAGCAGGAGCTATCTGCTAACACCCTCACATGCTGTATTTAGTATCCTCCGGTAGGACCATATCCCGTCTGATGATGAAGGGGGACACCAACGTCATAGTTGGGCCTGGTCAGACTAGGACCGCGCATGAGAGACTCTTGCATTTGGGGTTGGGGGCTGGGGCCCCGAGCCAAATCGGCGTATCCACCGACGGCAGCCAGATGAGCGGGACCAGCAGTGAAATCGTGATCGGGCAAAGGTGCTAAGTTGTTGGAGCCGTGGCCGTGGTCCGAACTGCCATGCCCTAGGTCTGTAGTGGCATTACCGTTGCCTACGCCAGAGTGGAACGAGGATGTGTCTGACATTGCACGGCGATGAGTGGGTAAACCCGACTCCTCTACGGTAGTCGGCTGCCAATCTATGGGCTGCATACGTTGATCGAATTTGGATGAACGAGCAAGTTTCCACTTGCGGAAAATAGTCCAGAGAATGGCAATACCACCGACACATGAGGCAACGACAATGAGCGCTGTCAAGCTGGCGGTCTTAGTCTTAACCGCTGCCCCGCTAGGGGCAGCCGATGA